>WNWU01017272.1:0-18229 GCA_012654045.1 Ptyas mucosa | reverse complement strand
AGGAAGGAAGGAAGGAAGGAAGGAAGGAAGGAAGGAAGGAAGGAAGGAAGGAAGGAAGGAAGGAAGGAAAAAGAAAGGGAAGGGAAGGGAAGGGAAGGGAAGGGAAGGGAAGGGAAGGGAAGGGAAGGAAGAAAGAAAGAAGACAACAGAATAACAATGAACTGTTGACTTTCTGGAACCTTTTACTTTCTGTATCACATTCAACAATTTATCTGAATGCCAACCAAAATATAAAGACAATTAAATTTCATAACTTATTTACAGCATATGAAAGCACTGGATGGATTTACTTACAAAATGGATGAATACAACTTTTCTTTTTAAATGTAAGTCATTGCTAGAGGATAAGTGTTACATGACACTTGAGTGATGCTGATATGTTTATGCTTGCCCATCTGTATTGCTATCTCAGCAGTAACTCAAAGAAAACTGTAGCAATTAAGTAGAGTTTCAGATTGCACAACATTGCCCTGAGGCATGTATGGCTTGCAAATTGCAGAAGGAAAATGTGCACACCATCTTCTGCACCTAATCAAAAGAGGTTCTGTTTCCTCCAGTGGTGGCCCAAGGCATTTTGTGGAGCACTACCTGGCCTACTGGAATACATGGGCAGACACTGGTCATTATGTGTTTTGTGAGACAAGCTTAGATAACAGATCCTTGTATTGCAATGGTATCCCAATGAGCTTCTAATGTGAGTAATTTCCAGAGTCAAATGGAGGAATGTTTCCTTGATGGAATAGTTTAAGAGACAGGGTTTCAACTTCTGCTTCCTATAGAGTATCCTATAGAGCAGAGGTCTTCAAACTTGGCAGATTTAAGACTTGTGGACTTCAACTCCCAGAATTCTGTGGACTTCAATGAGAATTCTGGAGTTGAAGTCCACAAGTCTTAAAGCTGCCAAGTTTGGGGACCCCTGCTATTGAGTATCATACAATAATAAGTGCATAATGGCAAAATACAATGCCAAGTAGGTACCTACAGGTAGGACAAACCCCTCAGTATACTTATTTAAGCCAGTGGTTCTCAACCTGTGGGTTGGGACCCCTTTGGGGGTCAAATGACCCTTTCACAGGGGTCGCCTAAGACCATCCGAAAACACATATTTTCAATGGTTTTAGGAATAATTTTATGGTTGTGGTTCACCACAACATGAGGAAATGTATTAAAGAGTCGCGGCATTAGGAAGGTTGAGACCCACTGATTTAAGCGGTCATGTGGGGAGTGTCTTCAGGGTTCATTTTTAAAAGTCAAGATGGTGGCAAGACACATACAAATAGGCAACACTTTAATTCCATTGTCATGGTTACCAGCTTGACTTTTTTTTTTTTACCATATGCTATAGCTGTCTCTGACTTCTGTCATAAGTGGCATTTTTAGATCGCCCAGAACTCCTTGGGAGAGATTTGGAATGTAGATCTTAGGAAAAAAATCATACAAGCAATTCCCTAAGAACTTTTCCTAATACATTTCAGTTTGAGGAGGGAAAAGCAGTGGTTTACTTAAAAAATTCATTTTCATCCTCTCAATGATATAATCCACTAAACAGTATGCACCAAAGTGTATACATCAGGGGGAAAGGTGGAGATAGAATTGACTAATGTATATTTCCACCTTTAGTGTCCTACACATCATTTAAATACAGCTGTTTATAAATAGATCAATATCAAGCATAATTTCTGTGTCTGATGTCAAAACGAGCAGCTTATTTAAAAGTAACTCTAGCAGGCTTTAAGTATGATTCAAGCACATGTACTGGCAATATCTTTGTTAAACCTAACTAGTACATTAAGCATTGTGGACAATTTTTGAAATCTCCAAATCTCTTTATTAGGCAAGAAGAGCAGAAAGACAATTGAACTTCTACTGCAGTCATAGTAGAAAAGCATCATAAGAAAGTCATAAGGACTTGCATAAACGGGTACCTTGAGAGCAGGGGTGAAATTCAGCAGGTTCTGACAGGTTCTGGAGAACCGGTAGTGGAAATTTTGAGCAGTTCAGAGAACCAGTAGCGGAAATTTTGAGTAGTTCGAAGAATCAGCAAATACCCTCTCTGGCTGGCACCAGAGTGTGGTGGGAATGGAGATTTTGCACTATCCTTCCCCTGCCATGCCAACCAAACCATGCCATACCATGCCCACCAAGCCAGGCTTGCAGAACTGGTAGTAAAAAAATTTGGATTTCACCACTGCTTGAGAGGTGGAACCATTGGTGTGTCAATACATCTTTAGAAAAATTGCAAAATGCTGTTTCTTGGCAATGTCAGAATGCAAAGATCAGGAGAAAAGTATTACTTGTTGGGTCAGGAAACGGACATTTTTGTGAGAGGCCATTGAAAAAACACTGAAATATGAATATCTGATTAATATCAGTAATATGCAGACTGCTCTACTTCTTTCTATGCAGTAATGAAATTCTACAGTGCTGGAGCCAATTACAGAATTGGATTTAAGGTTTTAAATATTTATTTTTATAGGGGCTTTGATCTGATATTTATTGTTCCTAAGAAAATAAGGAAAATGTGCAAGATAGACAAGCACTTACCAAAAAATTTCAGGCCCAATAGGTGAAGCTATACTGATAAAGACATTTTTTAATAGTTTTTCTAATGTGTATTTTAAAATACTACCACATCTGGGCAGCAAATATCCAGACAATCAGTAGATGGTGTCTAAGACATGGCCACATCCCTCTTCTGAATATTTGCATCCCAGATCTGTTAGCCTTATGCAAGCAAATCTGAGAAGCATCTTTTGCAATTATGCCAAGGCTGACCTTTAAAGATACAGGAGAAAACCTGTGTGCCACTGAAGATCTAAAGCATATCATTATGTATGCCAGGAAAGTTATTTTGAGAAGCTTTCTTCATACTGTTGCCCTAGTGTCACTGCAATGCTGACCGAACACACAGAAGGTGAAGATTGTATTTTAAGCACTATTAAGAAGGAAATCTATTGAATTGTTTGTAATTTGGTCATACAAAGATCACTTGAAACGTGATGCTTGTTTTTTACGAGCCAAAACTTTCACATTAACTTTAGCCTAGATGAAATCTTATAAGCCCAAAATGCAATTATTTTTTGTGAAGCTTCGTCATGCCACATCCCAGCATGCATCTTATTTCTTAGTTCAGTAATAGTCAGTTTAGGATTGGTTGTACTTGCTTGCATAATATCAGTGTGGTAAACTAAGCGTGCTAAACAGAACAGAACAGAATAACAGAGTTGGAAGGGACCTTTGAGGTCTCCTAGCCCAACCCCCTACTCTAGCAGGTAACCCTATACCATTCCAGACAAGTGGCTGTCCAGTCTCTTCTTAAAAGCCTCCAGTGATGGAGCACCCACAACTTCTGGAGGCAACCCATTCCACTGGTTTATTCTCACTGTTATGAAAGGTCTCCTTAGTTCCAGGTTGCTTCTCTCCTTGATTAGTTTCCCACTATTGTTTCTTGTCTTGCCTTCTGGTGCTTTGGAAAATAGGTTGACCCCTTCTTTTTTGTGGCAGATACTCAAATATTGGAACACTTCTCCCATGTCATCCCTAGGCCTTCTTTTCTCTACTAGACAAACCCAATTCCTGCAAGCGTCCTTCATATGGACTGATGATGGGGGTTTTAAGGGTTAAATTTTAATTTTTTTAGATTTTAGACTTTATTTTGTATTGTGACTTGTGTTTTTATTATTGTGAGCCACCCTGAGTCCATTGTGAGATAGGGTGGCATATAAGCCGAATAAAAAATAAATAAATATGTGTTAGCCTAATCATCTGCCTGAAAAAAAATGTTCTCCACCCATCCACCTTGATGTAATGCGCGACTACTGCGCTTGCGCAGAAGGCCATGCACATGCTCACAATTGCACCTGACAATTAGCTGGCTGGCGAGCATGCGCACTCCAGTTTTTGGCACTGCCATGTGCTCAAAGGACAGCTGATTGTCATGCACGCATGCGTGGCAGAAACCTGGAAGACAAACAGGCAAGACCGTGCGTGCCGGACGACATGGCTTTGTGTGCCACTTCGGGGATTCGTGTTATAGGTTCGCCATGACGGTCCTAGGACGAGGTAAAAGCAGGCCACAATGTTTCATGAGGGACTCCAGGAAGTCAAGAAGTAGGTTTGACTTAAGGACAACACTATATTTATTTAACATTAGAGGAGCATCTTCAGTTTTTAATGAAGTAGGAAAAGGAGGGCAGGAGATATATACAGTAGATATATCGAATTGCTAGTATTTTAAACAGTATGTTAACAAAATGGTAGTCTTAAAATCAAGGTGGCACATATAATACAGAACGTTTTATTTTCATAATAGCCAGAAACCTTTAAGATAAGTTTTGACTGGCCCAAAATCCCTCAATGAACTTTGATGATGTCTACTCTGATCTCTCCAGTCTAGGACCTGGTGGCCGCCTGGGACAGGGCAGCTGCCGGAGCCTTGAATCGAGTCGTGCCTTTGCGGCCTCTGACCCGACGCCAATCTCGCTTAGCTCCTTGGTTCACTGAAGAGCTGAGGGAGATGAAACGTCAGAAAAGATGCCTGGAGAGTGATTGGAGGGCCAGCCGAACTGAATCTGACTGAACACTGATAAGATCTTACATTAAGACTTATCTAGTGGCGATAAAAGCGGCAAAGTATAACTATTTTTCTGCTCTTATTGCATCATCAGATAACCGCCCGGCTACACTGTTTAGGTTGACATGCTCCCTGTTAATTCAGGAAGCGCGGGAGGACCCCTTGGAGGGTAGAGCCGAGGATTTTGTACAATATCTGAATGATAAAATCGCACAGATTCGGGAACACCTGGACTCTGACATAGTAGATTCAGGGGAAGGGATGGAGGCAGGTCTTGAGAATATTATCTGGGAAGAGTTTGACTCTGTGACTCTCGAAAACATAGACAGGATACTAGGGAGACTGAATGCTACCACATGTTTATTGGACCTGTGTCCCTCCTGGTTGGTGCTGGCTGCCCGGGAGTTCACACGAGGCTGGCTCCAGGGAATCATAAATGCCTCTCTGAGTGAGGGTGTTTTTCCTACTGTCTTGAAAGAGGCAGTGGTGAGACCTCTCCTCAAGAAGCCTTCCCTGGACCCAGCAGTATTGGCTAATTACCGTCCAGTCTCCAACCTTTGCTTTGTTGCAAAGGTTGTTGAGAGTGTGGTGGCACAACAGCTCCCTCAATACCTGGATGAATCGGCTTATCTGGATCCGTTCCAGTCGGGCTTCAGGCCTGGATACAGCACAGAAACGGTATTGGTCACATTGGTTGATGATCTCTGGAGAGCTCAGGACAGAGGTTGCTCCTCTGTCCTGGTCCTATTAGACCTCTCAGTGGCTTTTGATACCATTGACCAAGGTATCATGCTGCATCGGTTGGAAGAGCTGGGAATGGGAGGCACCGTACTGCGGTGGTTCTTCTCCTTTCTCTCTAACCAGTCGCAGACTGTGTTGACAGGAGGGCAGAGGTTGACCCCAAGGCCTCTTGTTTGCGGGGTGCCACAAGGGTCGGTTCTTTCACCCCTCCTGTTCAACATTTATGTGAAGCCACTGGGTGAGATCATCCGTGGTTTCAGGGTGAAGTACCACCAGTACGCTGATGACACCCAGCTGTACATCTCCACCCCGAACCACCCCAATGATGCTCTTGAAGTGATGTCCCAGTGCCTGGAGGCTGTACGGATCTGGATGGGGAGAAACAGACTCAGACTAAACCCATCCATGACCGAGTGGCTGTGGTTTCCGTCATCCCGTTATAGTCAGTTGGCACCATCACTGACTATTGGGGGTGAGTCATTGGCCCCCACAGAGAGGGCCTGCAACTTAGGTGTCCTCCTGGACTTACAGCTGTCTTTAGAAGAACATCTGACAGCTGTGGCCAGGAGAGCTTTTTATCAGGTTCGCCTGATACGCCAGTTGCGTCCCTTTCTGGATCGGGATTCGTTAAAGACAGTCACTCATGCCCTTGTCTCTTCCCGCATGGACTACTGCAATGCTCTCTACATGGGGCTCCCCTTGAAGAGCACCCGGAGGCTCCAGTTGGTCCAGAATGCGGCCGCGCGGGTTGTTATGGGAGCGACATGGCATTCCCATGTGACTCCCCTCCTACGCGAGCTGCACTGGCTCCCGGTGGTCTTCCGGGAGCGCTTCAAGGTTTCAGTTACCATCTTTAAAGCGCTCCATGGCTTAGGACCGGGATACTTACAAGACCGCCTTCTGCCACCAATAACCTCCCACAGACCAGTACGCTCCCATAGAGAGGGACTTCTCAGGATGCCGTCGGTCAAACAGTGTCGACTGGCGGCCCCCAAGGGGAGAGCCTTATCTGTGGGAGCACCTACCATCTGGAATTAGCTGCCCTCGGAGATTCAGATAATCCTGGATCTTTGTGCATTCTGCCGTGCCCTCAAAACATTTCTTTTCAAGCAGGCCGGTCTGACCTAACCTCGTCTAAAACTACTTTAAATTTTATCTACCCCATAAATTTGAAATGATCTAATTCAATTCTATATCCGAACCTAACTATTTAATTATATTTTTAAATCGGTTTTTTTCAATTCCTTTATTACATGTATATTTCGTTCAACTGTACACCGCCCTGAGTCCTTCGGGAGTAGGGCGGTATATAAATTTAATAAATAAATAAATACTCCGACCAACCAATCACAGACTTCATCAGGCATCTCTTATTTGCTTATCTTAAGCATGCTTATAGGCATAATGATACCTAATTGGTCCAAATAAGATTTTGAATGATAGTTCTTCTCTTTAGTCCCAAGATAAAAGCACATAATTTGGCTTTCATCTATATATTTATATATTTATCACCATAAATACCTAGTGTCTTACTGCTTCTCTTTCTTTTACCTCGCATTACCTTGCATTCCACTATTGTGAACTCATTAATTATGGTGGAAAATATCCAGCATTATAAATGAGTTCACACAGCACATAAGTTATAGCAAGTTTTCTTCATTTTCATGTATTCTATTAAATAAAATAATGGCTTTTGTAAATCAGTTCATGGTTTGAGGAACCTAGACAAGGTTAGTCAGAAGCTTCCAGGGACACCTGAAGTCAACTCCATCTAATTCCTAGACATTCCTCCAGTTTAATTCCTAGACATTTTCTGGAAACCCTTTTCCATGACCCTCCTGACTTTTTATCAATCCATCACTACATTCAGGCATTGGGGTTGCCAGGTTCCGATCATCCCAGTATGGCTGGAGGTGAGAGAAATAGGAGGCTACCTATTTGAGAACCAGCAGTTTGGCTGTAGCACTAATAAATCAGTATTTTCTCCAATATCAACAAAACTGAATTGTGCAGACTTTCCCCACATATTGAGGATTGTAAGACTCTCTTCTTCTCTGTTTAAAGTTACATTCTAGAAAAGGGAAAATCTTCTGTGTTCCTCCTTTGTTTTTTAAAAAATAGAACATGAATGCAACCTCTCGATCAGAATAGTTTCTGCTGTTCTTTGTTGTTGTTGTTGTTGTTGTTGTTGTTGTTGTTGTTGTTTTTAAAGTTTGGGGAAGTTTTTTATGCTGTCCCCTTCTTCCACTGCATCTTCATGTTTTTAGTATGCTGTACAGGGGCAAAAGGGACAAAAGCTAGCTATCTCTACTTATCTATCATCTCACTATACACTTACGCGCACACACACACACCCAAACACAAACAACCAATAGCTTTTGCTGAATTCTACTTTATAGGATTGCAAATAGATATTTTTTAAAAACAAAGTGAAGGCATAGTTAACTCTTATCTTAAACAGCTAATTTATGCTGTGGATATTAAGAACAACTCACTCAGGGAGCAACATTCAGGTAGCAATTAATTAAGGGACTACTAATGTAAGTGCAGAGAGCCAAAAGTAAAGCTACTTTAAATCAACCTAATGAATTTATAATACACATTAAAAAAGGAAGAGGGGAGAAAAAGGTGAAAAAAATGATTTGCAAGTATGCGCTGCAGGACAGGAAAAGGTTCTACAATCTTTACTTATACTTTATTATGGCCAAAGGCCAGCATAGCATAATACAATATAAAAAGTTTATAAATCATGATAAAGAGAGGGAAACATTCAAAACCCAACAAGGTATAGTCAAAAGTAAGTACTAAAAACCAAAATAAAAAAAAGATAAAGATAAAAAAATATATAACAAGCAAATTCATCCTGTACAGAAATAATACAGACAAAATGGAAATAAAATCACCCTATACACTATATATAGTCGACCACATGTAAAACAGGAAAATACCAGTGCAGGAAAGAAGTAAATCTAAAAAAATACCCCTTGATGAAAACAGAATATATATATGTTGAATACAATTAACATTATTTCAAAAAGCTATTACACGTAGCTTTGGAGAGAAAAAAAGCCAATCAAAAAAAAAAAGTACAAGTAGTCCTCTACTTACAACAGTTCATTTAGTGACCTTTCAGTTACAACAGCACTGAAAAATGTGACTTATGACCGTTTTCCACATGACCTTGCAGCGTTCCCATCATGTGGTCAAAATTCAGAGGCTTGGCAATTGACTCATATTTATGACCATTGCTGTGTCCCAAAGTCATGTGATCCCCTTTTGTGACCTTCTGACAAGCAAAGTCAGTGGGGAAACCAGATTCACTTAAGACCTGGTTACTAAATTATCAACTGCAGTGATTCACTTAACAACCATGGTAAGAAAAGTCATAAAATGGGGGGAAACTCACTTAACAAATGTCTCACAATAATGGAAATGTTGGGCTCAATTGTGGTCGTAATCAAGGACTACCTTTAATTTGGAGGGACCAACATCTTTTTCATCTTAGATGTCACCACACAAAATTTCACTACATTGTACATTATGGTGAAGCTCTTGCCAGACAATAGGGAAGAGATGCTGATGTGTCTGGGATAACCTGGAAAATCCAGTAGCCGTGGTACAATAAACATATAGTTGATTCTCAATATATGGCTATATTATTGGCAAGCAAGTAGCACATGCTCAGTTGTGTCTAACTCTCCATCAATCAACTTGGTGGAAAATATTTTTATGTTTCTTCTCAAACACTGTGAAGGAAGGGCCAGCAAAAGTACTTCTATGCCCTGAATAAACCAATTCCGATTCTACCATCAGAAATTCCCAGTTGCCAAGGAATTAAGGTTATCCACAAAATATCATTCATTTGCCAAGGGAAAGTTTATCCCACTATGTCTTGATTATCCAATTTTACTTGCAAAGAGAATTATGCTATTTTTCTGCTTAGTGAATTGCTGCAGACAATCAGACAAAAAAAAAAGGCCAAATAACAACAGCAACAAATAATTCCATCAGTCATTTAGCTGATGTGCGATTCATTACATACCTGGAGAGCAAGTTTCTGTGACTGTTGGTCCCCTTTCAGATTTTCTGAATTTTTGCATATTTTTTCTTCTAAATATGATCAGAGTTTCATGCAGGCCCAGCTGATGCATATAGAGAATTTGGTTGAACAAATAATCCATTTTGACTGTTGCTTCCTTCATTTATCTCATAAAATGAAGTCTTCCAACAAAAAGTAATTATCCCTCAAATTCTCTAATTAGTTGTCCACCTTTGACTGTAATAAGTGCCAATTAAATTCTTCCCATAAGTGATCAACCTGTCTTATCAGTGGGTAGGAATTTTGGTCTGTTCCTCAATGACTATCTGCTTTGACTCAGTAATATCTGAAGGCTTTCTGACATAATCTATTTGTTTCAGATCCTGCCACAATATTTCTTTAAGTTTAGAGCTAGACTTTAGCTATTCCAAAACAACAAATTTCTTATTTCTTTTCTTATTTCTTGTTTCTACATTTAGATTATTGCCTTTCTGTATGATGCCTTTCCGTTTAGCCTCAGAGGCCTAATACTGTCCTATACAATTCTCTGCAAAATGCAGTCTTCTTTTAACCAATCCCTAATTTTGTCAATGCCATCTTCATGCTTGATGGGTGATATGAGGTTCTTCTTGTGGAATACAATGTCTGGTTTTCCACAAACCAGATTATACTCATGCAATCCAAAGAGTTCCAGTTTTCACTCATCCCTCTGTAGAAAATTCTACCACATAAACTACATTGTCTGCCCTTCATGCTATTCTAGGAATCTCATTTTTATCCACATCTCTTTTGAAGATGGATTCATGAGCACCAACTTTAGATAAGGTGAGAAAATGACACCTGGATAGCCTTATGAGATTTTTTGTGTCATCTTGCACAAGTTTATGCTGTTCATTTAGAGTATTTTTTATAGTTTTTTGGGAAATTTTCAGGAGATCAGTTATTTGATTTTTACTAATCTTTGAGCAATACACAAACATTCTGAAAATCTTTTTAAAATTCTTGAATTGAACTCAGCTCTTTCTAATTACATGGATAAATCCATTCTTGCTTCCTCCTTTCCTCACAATAATATGTAAATAATTTGCTACTTATGCTATGCTGATGACATTATTCTGATAGCTGAAAATGCAGAGGTTTCACCAGTTCTAATAATGAAAGTCAAGGAGCACAATTAAAAATGGAACTAAGATGAAGTATAAAGAAAACTAAACTTATGACAACAGGTACACCAACCAGCCCTGAAATTGACAATGAAGATATTGAAATGGTGAATAGTTTCTGACTTTTAGTATTCATTAAATCTTAAAAGTAAAGGAACCAGCAATATGCCGTTGACTTGATAGAATTGAAATCCAGCTTTTGTAAAATACATTCAGATTCTGAGACATGTCTACAACTACAAAGATCAAAACTGTGTAGGGAATGGTTTTCTTGCAACAGTCATGGAAGTGAAAGTTGTCCTTTGAAGAAGTAGGATAGAAAGAGTATTGGCACTTTTAGGCTTTGGTGTTGATGTTGGAGAAGATTATGGATATCCAAAAAAACAAACAATGGTTCACTGAACAAATAAATCCATAGTTCTCATTTGAGGAGCAAAAGCTTGGTTTATCATACATAATGTAAAGACCTAGTTCTCTGAAGAAGTCTATAAGGCTGGAAAATCAGCAGCAAGACGTGTGACATTGAAAGACCTGAAGGATCAGGTTAAAGACAGATTGTCAGGGAGAAAATCTATGGCAAATAATCAATCAATCAATCAATTTGTTGTGCCATCTTCTGGGTTGTTTGTTTATTTAACTTCTTAGTCTAGTTTATAGCCATGGGAATTCCTAATAATACTAAGTAGGTTTGATTATCATGTTTCCCCCAAAATAAGACCCTGTCTTACATTTTTTTGAATCCTGAAATAAGCACATGGCCTTATTGTATGCCCTCAAGAGCCCGATTGGGCTTATTATCAGAGGATGTCTTATTATGGGGGAAACAGGGTAGTTTTTCTGAAATCTGGTTCTGATGCTTGCTGTGACACCAAAATTCTTCATGCATCCCAAATTAAATATTTGGGAAATTCTAATGTTTTTAAAACTAACTTTAAATTTTTAAAGCACAATACTTTTATGCAAAGCATCTGAAAGCTTATTCTGGTAGTAAAAATAAAAAGTATCTCTTCTTCTCCCCAGTTTGCACCTGGTTCAGAAGATGGATTTGAGAGCTCAAAAAGTGTTATATAAAAGTGTTGCTCTTTTTTGCTCCTATTCAGATCATTCATCTACCAAGCACTGGGAGATATCTTCAGCAGCATTACCTGATCAGACCAAGGGAAAATATACAATAATTATCAACATAATGATGATCTTGCACCCTGTGCTGCAAATGAACTATCATATAGCTTCATATAAATGTTAAATAGGAGTGGTGAGAAGGTGGAACACTAGGACCCCCAACACAGCAGGGGCTTCAGGTTCAGACCCTCCTCTCCTCCAACACCAACTGGAACCAGCATCTGTGAAAAGAAGAGGACTACTGAAGAATAGTGCCCCTTACTCACAGCTCTTCAGCCAGCCCAGAAGGATAAGCAAGAATGATAGTATTGAAGACTACAGAGAAATCAATGTGGGTCAGGTTGGAGGCTGTCAACTGTCCCACTAGTTGAGACAGCAAAGAAAACTCCTGGGACATCTTTTTACCAAGAATATAACTTTACTGAAAATTCCATGTGGGTACAGAAGTGGAAAAGCCAATACTAATGTTTTCGCCCACAAACAGCATACGAAAACTTCTCCTTTTCCCCTGGTCCTCACACTGTCTATTTGTCTAGCCAATTTGTTACACTCATATTGTTTTAGGAACAGTGTCTCCACTTCAGACTTTCCCAGCTGATGACCTTGGAGAGCTGGATCTGCCTCAAGCTTCAAGTTGGCACACTTGCATTCCTTTACCCTACCCACTTGCCCACTTGCATTACAATGCATTTCCTCTCCCCTCCCGTTGCTGGTTGTGAGTGGGGTTTGAGCAGAGAGCCAACTAGGACAGATGCACTAATGTAACTCCAAGCCTGATAAAAGTCATGACAAGTGCAATCAAAGCCATCTTAATTTTATGAGAAGGTCTCAATTCTGAAAGAAATCCAGTTTATGACAAAATAGTTCAGGTTTTTTAGAAATCTGCATGATGTACACTTGGAATTCTTTTCATTAGGGTGCAACTGATTATTTTAAACCAGTTTATCTAAGCCTCAGTTTAAAAGTGTATAAATATTTTCTAGAATTAGCTCCGTAAGTTTGCATTACATACTGTAAATGGATGTGTTACAGTTGTGCCTTAATGTAATCTATTCATAGTTCACCTGCTTAGCTACTTTTAGTCCTTGCTTTAAAAAGTTAGATTGTGGTTTGTATAACCCAATTGTTTTTGCAAGAAAGAAATAAAAATACCAATTCAACTATCAGCTGAAATAGATTATATGTATTAAATAAAAATGCAGTCTAAAGTAGGAAAACAGCAAACACAGTATCTAATATATTAATATGTTCATACATAATGCCAAAATAGAAAAATAGTGGAATATATAATCAAGCTGACAACTAAAATTAGATCAGTTTGCTTGGCAGTCTTATTCTTTGCCTTTCTATTAAGAGCCAATTCAAGCAATGAGAGAGAATATATACCAACGATCTATTGCTACCAATTGGGATAGGAATTATTTTTCCAATGCTCTATAATAATTATTTTAGTTCCTTGCCATTTGACTTATTATTGATACATAAAAATAGATTTCATATGCTAAAGACAAGAAAACAGATGCATGTTTAACAATCAGCAGTAATTTTAAAATCTTATTAACAACATTATGAATTTCTCCTCAAAAGTAAATAATACAGAAGGCCAGATTCATGTCAATAATTGTTCTGGAACTAAACTATAATTCAAGCTACATGGAATCTGCAGCTAATAGCACTGAGACTTACCATGTTTCCCCGAAAATAAGACAGGGTCTTATTTTCTTTTGAACCCCGAAATAAGTACTTGGCCTTATTCTTGGGGGTCTTATTATTTTGGGGGTGCTCATGGTTGCTGGTGTGTTGCACTGCTGTGGCAGCACAACACAGCTTCTCGTCAGCTGTTTACCTAAGGCCATGCTCACATCCTCACGTCCCTGTGCCTGGCTCTTCAGGAGCCTGCTCGCAAGAGAGCAGCTGCCGGGCACCTCTTGTCACTTGGTGCCCACCCATTGGACACCCCCCCTCCGTCCAGGCAGAGCACCACTCACCAACCGAGTGGTGTCATAATGTGGCAAAGCCAGTGAGGACCAGGTCTTGAGGAGTCCGTGCCACCACCATCCCAGCACTGAGGCTGCCTTCCTTTACAGCTTCCAAACCCCAGTTGGAAGCCACTGGAAGTGGAGAAGGGGCCAGTCAGGCCAGCTGCCTGCTCTGAGTCTTTGGGAGCCAGGGCAGAGAGGTGGTGAAGGGTGAAGGGAGCTGCAGTCCTCGCATGGGAACTCCACACTGCCACCATCCCAGCACCTAGATGGTAGACAGGTCAGCAGCATGGACCTGGAGCCATAGAGTGGACTTCCTGCTTTATGGTTCCAGTCCCTGAAGTTGCCCCGGCTCCTGGAAGACTTGGCAGCAGGTAGCTGGCCTAACCGGCCTCTTCTCTGCTTCCAGCTGGGGTTTGGAAGCCACAGAGGAAGCCAGCCTCAGTGCTGGGATTGCGGCAGCGCGGACTCCTCAAAAACCTGGTGCTCACCGGCTTCACCCACATCGTGATCCTGGGATACCACTCAGTTGGTGAGTGACGTTTTGCTTGGCTGGCTGGGTGGGCACCAAGTGTCAAGAGGTGCCAGGTGGCTGCTCTCTTGTGACTGGGGTGGGAATTTTCAGGTGAGGGGGAATGGATGGATGGATGGATGGATGGATGGATGGAAGGTGGGCGAGTGCCAAGAATGCTGGGGCAGCTCCCAATCAGCTCAGCTGATCCATGGGTTGCCAATTAAGGAGCCCAGCTGCCATTAGCTAACCGGGGAAGGGAAGGGCTGCCTTTTGTGATGCCCATGCCCAACCCTTCACTAGGGTTTATTTTCAGGGAAAGGTGTATATTTACGGCCACCCCAAAAATCAGGTTTGGCCTTATTTTCAGGACATGTCATATTTTTGGGGAAAGATGATATATACCATTTCATAGTGCTTTACATCCTTCTTTAAGTGGTTTACAGAATCAGCACAATTGATCCCAACATTCTAGATCCTCATTTTACCGACCCCAGAAGGAAGGAAGACTGAGTCAATCTTGAGCTGATGAGAATTGAACTGCTGACAGTCAGCAGAATTAGCCTGCAATACTGCATTCTAACCAGTGCGCCATCATGGCTCTAAATAATAGTTATTTAATATTCACAACTGAATATTAAAATTCAGTTTAAAATGAATTTTAAAATGAATAAAGTCCTCAAATTATAATGGCAATTGGGACTGAATTCCATCATTAAGTGAAGTGGTCATAAAGTGTGATATCATGTGACTATGTCTGTCAGTGATGGCAATTCCAGATGTCTTCTATCTTGTCATTAAGCAAGGACCACAAAGGTTATTAAGTGACTTCTTAGCAGCTTTCTTGTTGAGTTTGCTTGTGGGAGGTTGTCAGAGAATGTAGGAAATTGTGATCCCATGACCAGGGGACACTACAACAGCTGGAACTACATCACTCTTTGTATCTAACTTTTCTTCAGCCTCGTTGCACTTCTGAACAAATGGTTGTAGCCAAGGACCACTTGTATGAACATATTTCTATTGCATTCGCCTTCTGCTGGGAACTTGATAACAGCAATCTTCCATTGTAGGTAGAACTGTAGCAGATGCTACACATAATAAATCCAAGATAAAAAGGAGAGCAGTGGTAGCACTGTGCTGCAGAACATATTTATTCCCAGATGTTCTGCTGTATAGGCAGTATTGGTCATCTTTCTTTGCTACCTGCCCATAGAATATCCCCTATAGCTTCTACATATCCCCTACCAATAGACCAACGTGAATAGTTTGTCTAGCTTGTCTCTCCACTAGTGTGACTACCACCCCATTGCTTTGGCCTTAGTGCTATTTTTCCTCAAGTCATTATCATAAGGAAACATCTGGTTTTCTTCTCATTTTGCAGTCCAGTTCAACATGACTTAAGAGCTTCTTCTTTGGATACAAAACTGTAACCTGCCACGAAAAGGACACAACTTCCTGTGTTTTTCTGATAGCATAGGTTTGATTATATATAATTAAAAAGTCAAGACACACCAAAAGAAATGTCTCAGGGAATATTGTTTGTCTTCCATTAATTCACTGTGAAAACGTTAAGCAGTTCTCTTCCTTAACATCTCCTCCAAACCCTGTTAATTGTTTAAAATATACAGGAATAGATATGATTAAGATACCATATGCTTTTGTACTCTGTCACCAGATAATATAACATATCCAATGCTCTTCCAAAAGAAGATGGAAAGCAGTCAGCATTTTATTGACTTGCAAGCAGCATTCAGAAGAACGTGGATATTGTTTTTCCCAGCACTTTGAAATGTTAGCATCCTAAATGGTCAAAGTTTACTTCATTTTACATTAAATTAAGCTCAAGAGCAAGAACGTAAATCACATGCTCACCAAGTCTTCTTCCGACAAGCCTTTGTTACCATGGAAACATTTTTTTTTCACAAGCATCAATCAATGAGCTGGTGGAAAACAAAAGATTATAGTGCACCAATTATACTTCAACCAAATTAGAGAGGAGAAAACTGATAGAAAATAAGATAGGAAGAATGTAACAAGAACTTTGCAGAGGAAAGGAAAGCTTCATAATCATACCCTACGACGTTAATTTTAAAACCTAGAATTTTGGAGGCACACACACACACACACACACACACACACACAGAGGGAGGGAGGGAGGGAGAGAGAAAGAGAGAGAGAGAAAGAGAGAGAGAGAGAAGCAGTTAAACATAAATGATAGGAACATTTTTGTACTATTTATCAAAGATTGGACTGGCTGAAAATGCCTTGTACACTAGCTCCCTACTTGCTTCCCAAAATAACACCTATCGATTCACATTTTTAAGAGAAAATATCTGGGAAAAGCTGCTAAATTTTCTTATTTAAGCTTTGCCATTTATAAGATAATTATATTTCTATGCCTAAAAGAGAGTCCCAAGTTGAATATTAAAATGGGCAAGATGCTTTGTGCTGATGCATTGGAATGACTGTCATTCTTTGAGGAGCTGGCAACGTGACAGACAAGTTAAGGCCAAGCTTAATGTAAGACTATGAGCCTTTAAAAAGGAAAAGACATCCTGCCTGTCAAGACAGCCTGGCTGGGTATTCAGCAAAACAGTCCAGACAGTGACCCTGAGCAGCACACAGTGGGGGTCACGATTACATGCCCCTTTGCTTGGAGTCATAGCTTCAGGCAAACAATAGACATTGTTCACACTCCATTGTTCAAGAGCATTGGAAACATTCTATGGGGAAAAAAATCAGTGTTAAAACACAGCTGGAACATTCCGCTATTCTTTCAGGAAATTAATAGTATCAACTTTTTATATCCTGTTATTCCTTCAGTAATGCTGCATGGTACATTTTAGCTGAAGAATAACTATATTCTCCAGGATAGGCTAAGATATGATAAATAGATGGATGTTTTTACAGAGTGATTCCAGATTTTTCCTGGTCAAAACTGACCATAATATCTGCAAAAATAAATTGGTAGCTCTTACAAATGCCTTTATTGTATCCGTTCCTTATTGTTCTAACAAGCTTTCTAGCAAAAGCATTTGGGATCGTTTCAACATTTATAACTGGAGTGGTCTAATATGATGTTGCTGGACGTAATGGACTTCTGTATGCCTTCTTTTGAGTATGCTAGTGTTCCTGCCATTCATGCAACTTTGAAGATTATAACAATACATAGTAGCATATACTATATACTAGTTAGCTATCTGTCTGTCTGTCTGCCTGTCTACACCAGGCATGTCCAACCCATGGCCTGAAGGCTACATACTGCCCTGGACAGCTGGAGTCACAAGATTGTAAACTTTTATCATTATTGTGTGATTTATATACATTAACTATATTATATATTTTGTATGCAGCCCAGGACAATTCCTCTTCACTCACTGAGGCCCAGGCAAGCCAAAAGTTATACACTCATGAATTCCACACACACACACACACACACACACACACACACACACACACAGAGAGAGAGAGAGAGAGAGAGAGAGAGAGAGAGAGAGAGAGAGAGAAACTGGTGTAAAGTAACTTTTTTGCCTTTTGTCCCATCATTGTTTTCAGAAATGTATTTGTCTAGAAGTGTATTAGACACTAACTAGAAGTGGTAGATAATTATAGTTTAGCTGTTGTTTTGAAGTGATCCAGAAATATAGGGACCAAAGCAAATGTTTCTTCTGAGTTAGTGCTGGAGGTGGAACGTGACCTCAGGAGCTAGAAAAGGGCAGTAGGTGCTTTAATATCTGTAATAAACTTGGTTAACTGGTTGGTTTTGTTGTGGTTTTGGGGAGTTTTATGTGCAAAGATATATCTGCCAATATTTCAGAATCTAAACAGGAACATGATTAGTCTGAAAGTTAAGCAAGCATTGAGCCTATTTACTATGTGGATGGGAGATTTTCAAGGAACTATAGGATGCAGGGTAGATTGAAAAGTCAGAGAATGTGGCATAATTGTGAATAGTGAAAAGTACAGGTCCACATTTGGTAGGGCAGAAGAATCCATGAACAAGTTTAAACTGAGTAGGATTCAGAGGTGGGGGGGTGGGGGTGGGGGTGGGGGTGGACGGAAAAAAAATGCTTTCCCACAGGATCACAATGGGAAAAGCAG
>WNWU01017271.1:0-10829 GCA_012654045.1 Ptyas mucosa | reverse complement strand
CTCTCTCTCTCTCTCTCTCTCTCTCTCTCTCTCTCTCTCTCTGGTATTGGAATGTAGATTGACGTCTTCCAATCAAATGGCCACTGTGTTGTTCTCCCATATCCTGACATGGCTTGCTGTGCCTCAAAATAATTTCTAACTATTTTTACTGTCTTTCATATTGCTAATCCAGTAGTCTTCCTTTACCTTCCTGTAGGTTCAGACTTCAGCTTTCTGTAGTATGCATTCCAACATAAGCTAAGCAAAAGTGACATATGGTATTTGGTATCCTTTTCTACGGTATGATTTTTTAGTGTCTGCAGTTCAAGTATTGCATAGTGGGTTAATCATAATAAATACTAATCTACATTCAGAACATCTAGCAAATTTTTAAAAAGACATTTCATCAAGGAAGAGCATTTTACCCTCATACTGTGAGTTTAATTTATTCTTAGCATTAACTTTTTTGTTGTTATTATTAAATTGTCAGGCTTTGCTGGATGTCCAACCATGGAATCCTATGACATAAATGTCATTCCTAAATCATCACACCCTTTTAGGAGTACAAACCTAAGATGTAGCTGATCATTCTTTAATTGTGACTTCATCTGTAAAGTTCAGCAGGATCATAAAGAAGAACTAGATAGTATTTATTCCACAGTTTTTATTTCTTTTTTCTTTTGAAGGCAGAAAAGGGCAGGCACTGAAGGAAATGTCAGAGAATGCAACTGATGTTATCTTTCTGCAGATTTCAAAAAGAAATCTTTGGCTATTTCTATTCATGCTTAAATCTTGAAGTCGCTCATAATTTACCAGAATATACTGTAATTCCATTACAGGACAAATATAAACATTCAAGTGAAACAATATGCATAAAAAATTACTAAGGATAAAGGTATATTGTAAATAGATATAAAAATAAAATGTCTTCTAGTTTATTTTTTTTCTAATTCCCAAGTCTTAGAATCTGACACTCTACAAGTATACACATGCCTGTTAAAATAATTTGAGTTAAATTACAAGCTTTATGCCAGTGAATGCAATTATTATTTCATAGAATGGTCACAGAATTTCAATCACTTTATGGTTGTTTTTTTTTATTTGAACCTCTTAATCTGTAATTCCGTAGCCAATGCACAGTGTCCCTGGGAACCCAGTAGAATAGAATTTCTCTTTTTTCAGAGAAGATACCAGTTTCAGAAGGGGTATTCTTGATTCTCTAAATTTCAATAAGGCTGGCTATTTCTGATTTTATGAAAGCCCAAAGTCAGAAAGGAGTTTTAGGATGAAAAACAATCTAGCTTTCCATCACTCTTCAAAAATAGGGAAAGAATTAGATAAGCCCTGATAATTTTGAAATAATAGAAAATGCTTGTAGCTCGGGTTTTAGATTTTGGCAGTGATTTGCTCTCCAAACTTGTTTCAATTTAGTTTCTGAACATTTCATCCTAGCGAAATAGAAATGGTCAGCCCCTAGCAAGAAAACCATAAAATAGTTGGGCTTCGCTTTGATTTTCAGTTTCCTTGACCTTAGCTTTCTTAGCCATCCGAACTCTGAAAAACTATATTACAAACACACTTTTTCTGTAGCTCTTATTTCTATCTTAAGGAAATTTCTTATTTCTATCTCATTTGACATCTTTGCAAGGGGGGGAAGATACTATTGTTGTAATAGATTTGTCAGTGTTTAACTGAGGGGGTGGGATAATATGTGTTTTTGTCCTTTGGTGTTTTTTTTTTCCAAATTCACATTTTTCCAAATTCAGATTTTGTATTTTAACCTTTTAAATAAAATAAAATAAAATTGTACAATAAAAAGAGCTCCCCATTTTTATTCTATGTGTAGAAGAGTAACAATAAGCCAACCATGGTTGATTTCATAAAGCTAAACAGGATTATACATGTGTAACATTTGAATGGAAGCTGTACTCTAAACTGGGAAATATAACAAATTCCAGAAAAAGTTTAGAGTACAGCTTCCATTCAAATGTTACAAATGTTAAAAATGGAAAACCACTCTCATGTTGTTTCCAAGAAGTCAACTAGAAAGAAACATTACTGTCTAATGGTGGAAGAGAAAGAATTAAATTCCTACTCTTATTTTCTCTATAAATTATACTGAGTAGAAGAATATAAGAAATAAGTCAACTGCAGATAATTAATATTCAGTTTAGTTTGAGAGTAAAAGTGCAATATATAGTCTGTGAGTGGATACGTATAAAATGTTACCCGGCTCAAAAAACCATATTCAAAGAACAATGCGAACAAGATAGAGGAACACAATGTACCACATAAGAGAGAGAATGTGTTACAAAACAGACTAACAGATTACAATATTGTTATCCTTACTTTACTGTCTGTTGCATTGTACAGTTTTGCTAGTTAAGATCTTTTCATCAATGTTCATAACTACATAACTGATATATCAGTCCTACCTTACTCCCATTGTTAACTTTCATTTAAAAATTTATTTAAATGAATTTAAATATGCAGCAATTCGTGTATGGGTGTGTAAAAAAAAAACTTTCTTTCTCCCTTGATTCCATTTGTCTATGAGAAATTTACACCAGCTTCTACTAGAAGTCAGAAAAATGCTAACTTAATTTTAGAATAACTTCCTGGATTCACCTTCTGACATTTTGCTCATTAAAGTTTTCTGTCTAAATCCTAGTTTTTGCATTTGATAAGAATAATAAAAGAAGATGGAACTTTTCCAACCAATGGCAAATTTTCTTCTGCCCTCTACCCTGTTATAAAGCTGTGCTCATATCTATACTCATCATACCCTTGAAAGAAGAAATTATGTGAGGTTTGCAAAGATGATTTAGTTAATAATAATTCATACTATCCATAATTCCTGGCAATAAGCAACTACTACCAAAGACAGAGGTATTTTTAAAAGATATGTGATATTTTGTCAAGTAGAGATTTCACTATTCTTTGATAATCTTAAAGCAAAAAGTATACTGCCTCCAACATGCTGGCAATTGGGGTGGAAATCTAATATTTGAATGAGACTTATAAGCATACAGTCCAAAGCAAGAAAGCTCAAACCTTACAGTAAAATCAACTATGTAATTTGAGCCTGTATAAATTGGATTTTGCAGGCTTAAACCACTCCTGGATATTTGCTTCCCACGTGATGACCAGATGCTGTTGTGCCTCATGGACTTATGAGGAAAGGTGGTTCTTGTTCCCATTTTTTACGGAGAACTAGAGGATTAATTAAATGTGTATATGTATATCTAACTCATTAGAACTGCCTCATAAACTCCTGATCAAAAAGGATATAGGCAAACAGTTGAAAAGTGGAAGAGGCAAAAAAACTCTTAAGCTTAAAACGGTTCAGTATAAGGTCAGGTGTCTTCTGTATTTTCAACCCAATTTCATTTTTTCTTGAATATTTCTTAGCACACCTTTTTTTAAAAAAAGAAAATGGGTACTAATAACTGATGATTCATCTTTTAAATATACTTTCAATAGGCAGTGCCAGAGATGCAGGGGATGTATATTCAGTAATATTTATATTTATAAAGAATGCAACTGCTCTTACTGCAGCCATTGTGAGACAAGAAAGTGTGTATAGTTTTAGACACCTAGGCAAGGATTTGTATTTGGACAAGCAAATTGCCTGATAAGTACAAAAAGGTTGCTGTGCCAGACATAAGGAGCTACAAATCATAAAGGGAGGGGGAAGGGGGTGAAAGGAAACTGATGGTAGATTTCTTTGTGCTTAATGAAGGCAGCAATCATTAGTGTGAAGCAGGGAGCCAAAAGGTCAAGAACTTTAAAAAAGAAAGTCTATAGCCTTGAAGATGATGTACATCGACATCAAATGAAGGCAAAGAATGTTATGTTCATAGCAACAGAAAGGCCACATCTAAATTTTAAGCCTACACAGTTGTTAGGCACTGGTGTGTGAATCTTAGATTAAGCTGCTAAGTGTTTGTTTTAGAAGGGTTTCATATGATATGTGAAATTTTTTGCTTAATTAAAACCATTCTTTATTGTTATGTGTGTTATAAAATATATGCCCTCAGGCATAGATAGTACTGAATAGATGCTTAAAATGTATATTACACTTGCCTTTAACTAAAATGGCACTCTGTTAGGTATCTACATTCACTCATTCATTTATTCATTCATTCCACAGAGTTTTATGTTTATTCGATTTGTTGATTCTGGGTGACTTACTTCATGCCAGTATTTTAGCACATGATCAAAAACAAAACAAAAAAAGAGGCCATTTCATTACTACCACAAAACTTGCAGTGGAAAAAAAAACATTACTTATTAACGTCCGTATATTTGCTGTTATAATTCCAATAACTTTTCACCATTTGTGATACTACTAGGACCTGGATAGAAGCTAAAGACTGAAACAAAGTAGAAAACCTTGAAAAGGAATCCTGAGGCAGAAAATAGAACACTCAACACACTATCAACTATCGAAAGTCACAAGTATAGCACTAGAAATGAAAATTTCAAGTTTCTTTTGAGGAATCATTAATGCATATGCAGAAGTATATTCATTTCTTTCAATAAGTAGTTGTAATAAAACTCCATATTTAATATGACTAATATATTAACATCAAAAAGTAAATGGAGGACAACCACAACCACTCCCTATTAAATTAAACGAGAGCATGAAATAAAGCAAGTTTTGGAAAACTGGATCTGCAGTTTGAAGACACTGCCACCAGGAAGATTGATGTAATCCAGTAGACTAAAAAAGACATAACTCTTCCAATTCTCTCCCACACCTTCCAAAAGTCTAGTTCTCAATAAGAATAAAGTTATGAAGTATAGAAAAAGGAATATACTATAGCAGAAGCATCAGGACAATGTTATTGAGCTATGAATAGTAGTAGCAGTACTGAAAAAAAATTTCTAATGACGATTATAATAATAATTCCTGAATAAAAACTAATACAAATCTTAATACACCAGATGTAACTTTGGTTGAAAAGAAAAAAATATAGATAACTGATATTGACGTAGCAATATCAAGAGATAATAGAAGATAAAGAAATTGGAGAACAATATCCATATGACCTGGAAGTCATATGTTTATTAATTCAGAACTTGGAATCAACAAATTCCAAACTTCTTGTCTAACATTCAGAAAGAATTTTAATAACAAGGAGAGTACAAATTTCAGTTGTAAAAGTATCATACTGCAAGCATAATAAAAATAGGTGGAACTCAAAATCAAGAGGAAAGCACTGAATTATTCATAAAATTTCCAATGGGCATTCAATAACATTTCTGGACTATTGATTTACTACTGATTACTACTGCCTTTCAAATAAATCTGTTACAAAATGAGAAAAATCATTGGATTCTGATTATATATAATTCTACTCCTTCCTTTCCTTCCTTCTTTCCTTCCTTTCCTCCTTCCCCTCTATCCCTCCCTCATTCCCTCCTTCTTTCTTTCCCTCCTTCCTTCCTTTGAGAAAAGTTCAACCCTGATCTTTGACAGCTGTCTTAAAGGCATTTTGCACCATGTGTTTTGCCATTATCAAAACAATCTGATCCTTTCCCAATATAGGGATACTTTTTTCTTAGCTGCCAGTTCTGTTCTCTTTGTCCTTTCTTCAAGAGGACAAAATAATAAAAGCAAGTAAATCATTCCCTTTTTCATACTGATTTATGAACCCAAATATGACTAATTAACGTGGATGTGCAAAACCACGAGAATAATGACATTTTAAGTCAACACGGGCAGTCAATAATTAGATTATATAATCAGCTATGTGCTGGTAGACATTTTAAAAGAAGTATTACCTTGTGCTCTTGCTCCTTTGCTTTTTTCTATCGAGACAAAACACATAGGCAAAGAAACAAATCCACTCCAATGAAACAAAAGCATTATTTTCAAGCTTTTGTTCATATAATAAATGCTCCCTGGATTATAATTAGGTTTGGGGTAATGTTTAAAATTCCAAGTGTTTCCATGAGTCTGAGAAGGCTGCTTTGAAAGCTTCTAATGGTGTGGCTTTTGCCTATCACTTAGGAAAGCGAGGACACGTTCATATTGTCCTATCGAGACTGCATTGAGTCCCTGTCCCTGCATATTTCTAAGTTCAGTGCAAGGTTCTGTCTTTGGTTTGAAAAACAGCCTCATTGTTTAACATGTAAATATTGATCTCTGCTTGAATAATTCCATTCCCATCTCCACTAAATTCTGCTCAGACAATCTGCAGAATATCTGAGCAAAGAATCGTATGCATGTTTATACAGATAATCTTCAGTAGAAAAGTATGCTTTGGGCTTAAAAGAAGTTTTTTTAATGGTTCTTAATATAAGGAATTTCTCTGTGTGGATCAACACGAATCTATTCTTTTATTTTAGATTTTAGATTTTCTTTTATTTACTTATTTTTAATGGTTAATTATTCAGCTACAGAATCTTTGTTCCGTTGGTTACAAAAAAAATTTTGGAGTGGGGAAGCTATAAAAATCTAAATAATAATGATAAAAATACATTCATTCTTTTATTTTTTTAAACTTGCTTAACGGTTGGGTTGCATTGTACAACTGTTTATACTATTTGCATTAGTAGTTTAAAAAGGGAAATGGATGTAAATAAATGCAACTTATTGGTAATGTCCTCATTAAAGAAGCCTCTTCATGATATTATATCATTTTTATCCACATTCTCCAGCATGTAGATAAATAACAGGTTCCAAAACCTTTCGGTTTAATTTCACAGCTATTAGCAACCATGCAGAGATCTAAAAGGCAAATCAGAAAAAAAGGCATTGTAAAACAGGAAAGAAAATTACAGTTGCTGCCCAAATGCTGGACACTTTTGAAAAGTCTTGCAATAGCCCAGTGTTTTCAAGGAATCGCAGGAATGTTCAAAAATAATGGTTTTAATGCAATTCAAACAATGTTTGGGGGGGTTGGGGAAAACCATACACATTATGAAACGTATTAGCAAATGTAAAATGATAAATTAGCAAGCAGCTATTTAATTATTACTGTGACTAATTCTTGTAGATAGTGACACAACAAATGAACCTGAACTTGTTCTGGTTGACTGTAGTGTTTTGCTGAAACATTTCCATTTGGTTTTTGTTTGCTGCTTGTGTGTAGTTTGCTGAAGGAGACAGCATCTGTTTAATGAGCTTCCACTTCATTACTGAGCTTCTTTCCTCACTGAGTCATTCTCCTTAAGTATTCAGGCTGTGTAATCCGGTGTTGTTTTAAAGCAAATACTAATTTATGATTACCTGTCACATTAGGCCATTGAAAATTGTACTCACACTTCCTTGCATGAACAGAATGCTAATGAGCCGATTATGGATTGTTGGAACAGACTCTTATTAGCTGTCCATGCGGGTAAATATAGAATACAAGTTACTGGCTAGGCAGTGTGCTTGCTTTACTGGAAAAGGATAAAAATTCTTCATATGCAAAGTGGATAGGCTGATTCTCTGACCAGGGATTACATATAATGATCATTTCATTATAGCATCATTAGAAACAGAAGTAAATATATCAAGAATGCAGTAAAAGGCTATGGCCTGCAAAAGGTAGACAAATAGCTATAATGCACAATGGAAAACATTATCTTTTTTTTAAAAAAATGCAAACTTTCTTCAGTCTTCACATGTTCACCTTGAAGTCTTAAAGAAAATTTTTTAAAAACACTTATTCTAAAGTGGGATACTGCCTCATGGACTGACTTGAGAACAGATGGCATCTTTCTAGGTTTTGCAGCTAAGCAAAGTCGGGCCTGATAAGATACCCCAAAAATAGTAGGATTTTTGGCTAGATTAGGAAGTTGGGGGGTAGGGGGAAACAACCTGGCAAAATACAAAAGACAATCACAAATCACTCCTACTGTTGCCAAGAAAATTGCATAGTCCCCAGAAATTTGGCTCAGCCCAAAGGGGATTTTGTAGTTAGTAATTATTTGAGAACCTATTATTAGGAGGAAGGTGTGCAATTGGAATTACCTAAACTACATGTCTCTACTAATTACAGGGATCTATAACAGTAAAATTGCAACTCCTACAAAACTAACGTTTGATGATTGGGATATAGAATATATCCAAGTAAATCCCAAGGATAGTTTTGGTTTTTTTTTCATATGAATTTAACTAAGCCCTGTACTTTTTTTGTATTATAAACTATTTATAAACAGTAATTAGCTGCCTTGGGGTATTTTATAGAGAAAGCAAAGGTAAACTATCAGTACTTAATGATAACATGCCATATATTAGCATGATATTATTTACTCTTCACAAGTGCATATGATCCCTGAATGATCATTTCTGTTATATGGAGATATTTATCCCAGATTTCAGGAGCGAATCTGCCTTCAGATATAAAAAGATCAAGCTAGAAACAATCTGCATTCCTTACCTATTATATAAGATTAAACAAATTGTGTGTTTGTTGTGTTTCCTAGTGTCCTTTCAAGGTCATCACAACTCCCAGTGGGCACCTTTCTTTGATGCTCTTGGCAGGTTGCTTAATGGCCGCTCTAGGATTTTGAGCTTTTCTGTCTTGCTCATGGATAAAAAGTTGCTTCTGCCACATATTAGTATTGCAGGTAGCTGAGAAACAGATTTTTGCTTTGTCATTCTAAAAGTTACTACTATTTAAATTTTCAATATCTTCATTATAATTATATTCAAATTTTCAAGAAAGCGAAGGATGTTTAAAGCATGAGGAGTGGCTGCTTCTTAAATGCCCCAGCTACATCAGCAGATAGCAAATAGTTCTTTTTCCATTTTTCTTATTTAAAGTCATTGATACTTCTTGCGATTTCTATAGTGATTTTGGAGGTCCCCCCTGGTGGCATAGAGTTAAATTATAAATGAATGCATGTAGAAAAGACAAAAGCAGTCAAAGCAGCAGTTAAGATATAAAAGACAACAGAACCATAATCAAGGCAACTTCCATAATAAGTAGAAGCCTCTGAGAAAAAGATCCACTTGGTATTGAAATAACTTTCAAGGTGGCTTGAGACTAAATAAGCTTCTCTCAGCCTTGTACTTGGTTGGTGCTTAATATAATAGTCTACTTCATAATGCTTCACAATAGTAATTCAACTGTAAATGGCCCAGAGGTTCATGTATACCTAATAAATAATCATAGTTTCTAAAATAGTGATTTGTACGCACTATTCGTTCTCTAACTTTACACTATGATTACCACTGTTTACATTTTTTTCAATACTAAGGTTTTTTCCCATTATCTAAGCAGCAAATGTAGCCATTTTGAAAGATAAATATATTTCAGAAACATACTGACTGTAACCTAAGCTCTGTTTAAAAATGTAATAAGTCAAGAATTTTAATATATGGGGATGACAGGCACATAGCAACCAGTCAGTACTTACTGGATACACTATTATTCAGTAATATGAATAAAATCAAAGAACCCTAAAACCTTTTAGAGAAAGTGCTTTTGGACAAATGTTAATTGCTGCTTGGTGAAATCCCTTTTACACTTTTAACTATTGACATTCAGTTTGATGTGAAAAAAATGGGACTTTTTAAAATCAGAGGCAACCAAAGAATGATGAAAAGATCTGTCACCAGGAATGTACACAACAGCACCTTATTTCATTTAACAAGAGCAAAGTGAGTACAATTCATTGCCAAAAAAAAAAAAAAAAATGGAAGAAATCCAAAGGCATTCTGTGATCAAGAGACAAAAACCAAGAGCTTCTATTTTGAGAGAGAGAAACTTTCAGGAAATTGGGAAATGATTTTTGGCACCATAGTGAATTTAACCATTATTAAAACTAGACTGCCAACTTGCCATATCTTGATTTCCTGGCTAAAACTATTCTGATTTCCTATTTTTCTGGTGCTATGAAAGGATGAATCAAATCCTGCCTGTGTTTATATTTTAAGAGGACACTTTAAAATTTCAAGTTTTCTCCCAGACACCCTTCACCAGTATAAAGTCTTTTTAAACTTCTTCTTAAGAGCAAATTAATGCAGAAAATAAAAAGGGTGGCAGAAAAAAGAAAAGGCAGATGAAAAGAGAAAATTGCCCTGCAATTCTATCCTGTAAGGTTTTTAAGGAAGTACTGAGATGGCAATTGACAGTCAGCAACAGGCAAAATTAAATTGAGAACAAAATCAGGGTACATCCTCCCATGGAAAAACCAACCGAAAGCATTTCATTTCGCCAGGATTTTCAGTCATGCCAGAGTTGAGACATTCACAGCATTTAAAAGCCATTATCCACATAATTATTTTGTAAAGGTGCCTGAGGAAACAGTACTCAAAATGCCTCAGGAAGATTGTCAATAAAATAATCCAGTTCAAATCCCTGATAAATATCTAGCTCCCATGGTATTTATCTCTGAATGAGATTATTCTGAATGGATCACAATAATTGCTCCAAAATAGATAAAAACATGTCCTCAATTTTTTTTTCTTGCTTTCATGTAACAAATTGCTGACAAAGACTAGTGCTAGTCTCTGCATCCTTCACTGATATTCCTCATGGAAGTCTGAGGTAGTTCCCATACTTGATGCAGGCAGCTGATCCAAGAGAATCAGAAAATGTCACAAGATTAGTCTGTTGCATCTATATTCATCAATGTAATAGTCATGTAATGTGATCAAATGTAGACTCTAAACTGGAGTAGGTAACCTGCATCTGAGGATGATGAGGATGATGAGGATGATGAGGATGAAGCAGTTCTCTTCCAGCCATGAGCACCAAAAATTAAATGTGCTATCCTTTTTTCAGGCAGGAAATGGGCAAAATGATCATTCATATTCTAAAATTAAGCTAATCTCAAATATCATTTTATTTTAGATACAGGGAAACCTTTTGGCTCTGTCCCTTTGTGTGATACTGTCATGACAC
>WNWU01017270.1:0-11838 GCA_012654045.1 Ptyas mucosa | reverse complement strand
TTCTATTCTATTCTATTCTATTCTATTCTATTCTATTCTATTCTATTCTATTCTATTCTATTCTATTCTATTTTAATCTATTCTATTCTTAACGGAGGAAGTCATTGCTGCTGCTGTTATACTTGTAGTCCAAAGGCCAACCTCTGTGTGTAGGCCTGCCACTGAGAAGGAATAATGAAGGAAAAGTTGACATTGCCTTGGAGATAGTCACACAACAGAAAAGCATAAAAGAGCTTCTTGTCTGCGTGATGATTATTTGTGGATGCACTTCAGGCTGCTCTCAGTATCTCGGCTAAAGCCTTTGGTCTGATTCCAGAGTAAAACTCATCCCATTAGCTGCTACATTAGCAGCTTTAAAACTATGGTTATTCAGGTTTTGCAGAGCATTCAGAATTGTTTAATTATTCACAGCAAAAGAAAATCCGCCAAAGCTGTACCTTTCCAATAAACACAGAGACACGAGGGCAGAGGTTATCCCTCATGATCTAATGTTGTTGGAGATGGCAACACTGGAGACAAAACAATAAAAAGTCTTTTGTCTCAAGTAAAGGAAATGCAGAGAAAATGGATGGGGAGCGGAGGGGGGTGGTGGATATAATGTTTACATCCAGAGATAACTGCTTTTGAATCTCCTAAACTAACAATTGGTTCTTTCCCTCCCCCCTCTTCCTTCATGGTGGAACTAAATCACACAGTACATTCTTTATAAATTATACCACCCTTTGTTAATTACAGGGTGTTGACACTGCTTGTCAGTACTAAGCTCGGTAATGCTTTGTGTGCTTGGATTTTTAATAGCTGTTTGTTCTGCAGAATGTGACAGAGCTATACAAGCCACTCGGATTGGACATTGCTCATATGCTTCTTTTTTTAAAGCTTTTCACGTTTTGCTCTATTTTTAATGCACACACACAAATGCATGTATATACACACACACACACACAATTTCCAGTTGCACAGTTTGCATTCTCAAATGTCACGGTATTGATTCCGACAAAATAGACTGTGCCTTACAAACAAAGCTTTAGAGGTAGAGGAGAATCCAGTAAATCCTCTGCACTTCTCAAGCCACATCTGAGTGCCATAGATCTAGGATGCATTAGCATTCTCCTCCCAGTGAAAAATACATTGCCTGTCAGTTTGTTTCCAAAAGAATAACTTGGAAATGAAGCAAACTGGCAGGCAAGCCAGTAGTCACCATCTTCCATTTGAGGCTAGATTACACAGGCATTTAAAAAAAAAAAAGCTTCAACACACACACACACACAAAAGCCACATATACAACACAATCTTTGCAACACAATCTGACTTCAGAAATAGATTTTCACCAGGTATCAGATGCATCGACTGCAGAGCTTCTATTTAAACCAGGTTGATCATTAAATGAACATCAGAGAAGTCTTTCTCCGCACCAAGACAGTGTTTGCATGACAGTGAAAACCAAAAGTCTGGTGAATATATACATACATGGCATGGGCCTGGGATACTTGCAGGATCACCTCCTACTGGCCTCCCACTGCCCAGGGCGTTCATATAGGGCTGCCCTCCTCTGGATGCCATCGGCCAGACAATGATGGCTGGTAGCGTTCAGGATGAGAGCGTTCTCTGTGGCTGCACCGACCCTCTGGAATGAATTATCCACTGAGCTCCGGATGGCCGCCGATCTCCGCTCTTTCCACGGTGACCTGAAGACATGGCTTTTTCAGCAAATCTCCTGATCTCCTGGGAGTTTTTAGTTTTTAGTTTTAATTGTTGGGAATTTTAATTGGATTATTTTAGCATTAATTTATTGTTTTGTTGTTTTATTGTTGTGAGCCACCCTGAGTCCTTCAGGAGAAGGGCGGCATATAAGTATGACAAAAATAAAATAAATAAAGACACACCTTCATTTTAATCTCATTCCAAGCTCAGAGTCATCACCATGTTAAATTTATGGAAACTGAAATTTGTAACAGGTTTCAAATTCCAGGTTATTCCAGCCTCAAAAAGTGCCCATTCTCACCGTGACTGGCATGGTATGTTTAAGATTTTGGTTAAAGAATTGCATGTGATGGGAATTAAATGTTGGTATGCACAGGCTCATTAACCAGATTTTGGGCATAGCCTATTTCTTGCACAAGCATAATCTAAACTGGTGTAATTTGAGCATGCCGCATTCTTGAAGCCGTCATACTTTTCCATTTTTTTGCTGTGCAAGTAGCATTGTCAAGGTTGGCTCAGGCCAGATATTCTGATTTTTTTTCTACAGACATACAGTATTCCTAACGTTGTATCACTTGGTGAAGGTAATATGGCCCACATAGAGGGATTTCATATATACACTTGCATGCACCTGAGCACTGGGTTGGGGGGGGGGGGTTGGTCATTCCTGATATAAAATAGACAATTTTGTCCGCAAATGATTCCACACAGCTTGCAAATACGATGTGATTCCAGTCTGTCCCCAAATAAAATAACCTTAAGGGTTATTTGATTGACCTACACTGTGGTAAAGCTACCATATCTATTATTACTACATAGATTTATGGGTGGTGGCATTCCATTTTCAAGATATTTTAACTGCAGGAATATATCGCATGTAAATAAATCACATATATGGCACTTGACTACTTTATCTTCTTCAAATGTTTCCATTTCTGTGCATTTTTCTGCTTTCTAAACAAGGGGGGGGGAGGATACAGGGGGAGGATAGAGCATACATCCATATCTTTCAAGTTCCTGATCTCTCCTTTTGTTGACAAGTAAAAGTGATCTCCCAGAGATAAAGATATTCCCTAACAAGGCAAGTCTCTGTGTATCCCAGAGCTGTGTCTGAGATGTAAGATTTATTACAGATGAAGGTGACGGCTGTGTCATATCTGCTTACACCAGACATACACAGTTGAGAACTTGGCTACACTCAGCATTCTAATAATTGGAATGGAACTCTGTTGAATAAAAATGGCCCATTCATCCTAATCCCTATAGTTTTCTATTGGGCTATTCCATTGGCATGAAAGAGACTAAAGCTGTTCATGGCAGCTGTTATAGACAAGATACCTAAGATAAATTTAGGGCTTTTTGGCTCAGGAAACTCCTGGCTTTCTGCTACAAAAATAATTTCCTAATTGCAGCCCACTGTGTACCAAGACACAGTAGAGTTTAAACAATCCTGTGCACTGCAATGTGCTAAAATTTGCTGATAGTTCAGTCAACATTTCAATGACCTTTTGCTGATTTTCCTTGGTATAATGAAGACATTATACTACATTTCTTGATCCAGACTTTTCACCAACATATAAATGTATGTAGCATGGAGCCTTGTGGTAATTCTTTATAGTTCTCTTCATGCACTGACCGCCAAAATAGTTTACCAACTCAAAATTCTAGATGGGATTAGAAAAAGAAACAGATATTTTGACTAGACTAGAGCATTAAATTAGACCACACTCTTGGAACTGTTCTCTACTGCCTCCAACACTAATGGCTCATCAACAGGATGAATTCATATCTACACTTCAAGATATTAGTCTGAAAATAATGAAGCTTGAATTTCTTCTGGCTTTCTATGTAGCATGGTAAATATTCAATTCTTCATGAGGGAATTTAAATATTTAGTTTTCTAGTATTTGTGCTTATCTGAGAGGTTGTCTCTTTCTATGAAGTGATCTGAATGGAATATGTATATATATATATTTATGTATGTATATATATTAGTATATATATTTGTGTGTGTGTGTGTACGTGTGTGTGTGTGTGTGTGTGTGTGTGTGTGTAAGACATACGTACATACATACATATATGACTGGATATGTATGCACGTGTATATACTTTATGAACATTTATGTATATGACCATGTGCTTCAGGCATTTTATTTTTTAGTCCTGGATAAATAAAAACATTTGCCCTCTTTCACTGTAACTCAAACGTGATGCTATAATAAGCAATGCTATGCTCACATTTGCAATGCATATTGAAAATGACGGTTTAGACTTCTGTTCTTTGCTTGAAATAAACGAAAATTGTTCTCTCTTTACAACTATTTATGGGATATTGAGTTCTTATTTTTAGTTGCTCTCATTTTAAACTCTCATTATATCCATACCTCACAGACAATCTAAATTATTTTTACTGCTAATCTAGACAAAAGCATATCTCTGAATGATTTCTAATGAACCAATGTGGAAACCAAATTATGGGGGGAAAGTGCCAATTTTTGGTTTGGAAATGCATCAAGGGATTCTTTGCGAAGACAGATAGACTGAACAAAACAGCACACAACGGAACTATCCTCAGAGCATAGAGTGTAGAGTATAGAGCGTAGAGGGGGCATGCATAAGCGCACCATCCTACCTACCATCCCTGACCTACTGTCCTCATTTATTCGTACTCATTTCCTGTGTTCATGTCCATGTTTATACTAATACCTCTTTTCTCGTACATGTTTGACAAACTAAATAAAATAAAATAAATAGAGTGAAACAGAGGTCCAAGTGAACTGCAACTCTGCCAGCTGTCTCACAACTTTGTGGGCTGCGTTTACCATGACTTTTAAGTGGCCAACATATCAGGTGCCCTGCGTCAAACCTATCTTGCAGATGGGAATTTTTCAGTTTTAATCTTTCTTGATCAAAATATGTTCAAAATTTTACAGAACATTTTAGCTCCTGGCTTTAATATATTGATGACCTGAAAAATTAATTGATCCTTTATGCCTTTCTATTCATTTGACAACTAGAATTGCACAGTTTTTAAATTTGTAACCTGATTACATTTTCTACAATGAGTCTAGTTTTTAAAGCATGAGTAGAATGCCTAATATGTGTTTTATAAATATGACCTATTGAACTTGACAGGAATTACCTATTTTCTCCAAATTAGATGAATAGGACTGATGCATCCTGTATAATGATAATGTTTTTTTAAGTTAATATGTTGATAATAACTGTTTTGTTTTATTTTCACATATAAGAATAAAACTGGGGGGAAAAATATGTTCCTCTTCAGTATGCTGCTGTAATCCATGTTGAATTTAGATCTTCAGGAAGTCAAAAGCAGTGAATATGGGTCATACAGGCAAGCTACATCTGAACACAGAATGCCCATTTAGGCATCATGACTAATAACTGTTAATAAGTCTCATGGTGAGTGCAAAATACTTGGGTTTTGGAAGCAGTAATTGCAGGGACTGATCAATTAGTGTTCTAGAACATTACCAGGGATATTCAGCCCTTGATTATTTCAAAAGTTTTTAAGAGGTTATTGGTCTTTAAGGATTATACACTAGGTGGTAAAGGGTAAATAGTCAGCATGTACCTTCTTGCTATGGCAGGATTAAATGGAGAGAAATTCTAAATAGAAGGTAAAGGGAATTCTTCAAACTTTCCTCTTAGGTTTATGATCTAAGGTTGAGGAAGCAAGATTATGGGGCTTGCAATATTCATACAATAGTCCTGAAGTTACAGGAGATCCTCCCTTAACAGCGTACCCTATTTAAAAAGTGATGTTCTGAAAGTAAAAATGGTAGTAGCTTATATAACCCTGGTCAAGCTAATGCAAAATGTTTAATACAACAAAGGAAAACAGCCTCTGACTGGTAGAATCTCAGCTGATCTAGTTTAGCAGTTCTGTTCTAGCTTAAGTCAAATACAGTAGGAAAACCTTCAGGGGAAGTCACAAAAGATGGTGAACATGACTACACAATCAAAGTCTTGCATCTGTGATGCATGTAAAGAAAGGGACAAGGTTTTGATCCTGTAGATCCCCCAGGATAAAATCATTAGTGTTCCTTTGGATTCTCTTCTGCTAAATGTCTGATGGATCATCTCAGATGATTATCTTCAAAGTTTCCCATAATCCTTTGTAAGAAGATGTTTCATCAGAATTCCCAAATAGTAGCTTAACTTTGGAAGGGCAAATGTAAAGCAGAGAAAGAAGGAAGACCAAAAGCTTTAAATGACCTGATTTTTGCTGAACTACATTCTTTTCGGGAGGAGTTTTATTTACATAAATTAATGATCTGGTGGCAAGAAAGGAAATCCAGAATTGGGCTATAATACTATCTTCATGATCTCCATTAGTATTATCATCTTGGTAAGCTTATTTTTATACAAACAACAGCTCTAGGCTTCAGACCATGCATAGTGGGTAGAAAACAAAGAAAATTTCATGTGGGTAGAAAACAAAGAAAATTTCACTTTCACTTACTCATATTTCAGTACTTGGCATGGAATACCAGGATGAATACTCCAGTGCAAAGCACTTTTTTTAAAAAAAAAATGAATCAATACATATTAAATGCATTAAACACTATACTGACCTATTGAGAAGAATAATTCAAAGGAACATGTTCTAGAAATACAATGCTATCCTAGATTGGGAAAATAATCTGGATGTTATTCCACAAGCATTAACTATTTGCTACAAAGAAAAGAGGGAATTGTATGTAACTAATACAAAACACTAGTCACGATGGGGTGGGAAGGGGAAAGAAGTGATAAAACAAATTTGGCATGAAATCTGATCTTCTCTAAAAACAAGCTATACTATTTATGGGAAGCAGTAGTAACATAGCCTAATTCTTTCAAGCCTCGAGGGAAATGTTTAAGCCTTTTGAGGCATAATGGAGAGAGAAAAATGAAGCCAAGGGTTTAGTTATCAGGAAAAGAATGCTGTGGAAACAAATTTAGCAATTTAGTTTTTTTTTAAAAAAAACCTGTTGATTGCCAAGGGTTGACAGGTGTACAGTTTCTTATTTTTCTGGATTACAGCCAATAAACAGTTTTAATATGCATCTAGTGCTTTACTATAAGGGAGAAAACAGCTGTCTCTCTGGCTCAGCATATAAGGAGACAAAAATATTAAGACAATCTGCACTTTATAGCAAAACTCTGGATAATTTTGCCAAACAGAGCTAAATAATGCATGGATTCTGTGCTAAATATATTTTATATCATAATTCATATCAAGCACACCAAGACCAACATCTTCCTCAACTTCCATGTGATTTTTTTTTTCAAAACACCTATCCTTCTAGCCATCTCTAGATTTGCTTGAAGAAATTGAAGAAACAACTGAATTTTCTGAAACAGGAAATTGCAAAAGGAATCAAACATTCGAGATAGCAAGTGAGGCCACCCCTTTGACTTTTGATCCCCAAGGACAGCCCAAGAATAAGTTCTTGCATAAAGTATGTGTGCTAAACTATCAGATCCTTTGGTCAACTTTCTGATGCTTATAAAATTGCTAATGTTAAATGTAATATAAAAAATAGCTTCAAAACATGTTCTTAAAACATTTTGCTTTCTATTCATACTTTAGATCTGTCTCTAACTTTGGCTACTTCATAATTAATATCCATAAAATAATCCTGGGTTAATAAGAAAATTGACTTACTTACTGACTGACTGACTGACTTATCTTTCTTATCATTCTGATAGGAGCTACCCAGTTTAAATTTAAGGGAAAGCAAATGGGGGAAAAAATCCTCCCAATATCCAGATAAACATGTGGTTTTCATTTGCAACCACATTCAACAATTGGACCTCCTAAATCCTTAAGTTTTCATAATGCTGAGAAATGTTTGCCATTAATAAATCCTTTGAACACAAAATGTTTCCTCACTCTTCAGTTGCAAGTGTTTTTCTATGGTTCTTGGCAAAGGTTTCATTCCGAAGCCCAGTTCCCCCAGGAGGTTTTTAAAAATCCCAATATACCAGATGTAATAGACTATAAAAAATATTCAGCTGGGTTGTATTAAATTTCTTCTTTGGGTTGGAGTTTGCTACATTATTAAAAGCTCCTGATAACCAGCTGGCAGACTGTCACTGTGTGTGCACACACATCTTGTTCTCTTCCAAATATAACATCCAAGGTATTAAATGCCAGCTTACTAAATTTGAAAAATTAATTCTGGATATCAGTAAGTCAACTAAAAAGTTAATGTCTATGAAAGTATAGTGCCGTTAGATGGATTAAAATCAGTTTCACAAAATGACCTAAACATTTGCATTGGTCAAAAGGATTGGGTTCCAAACCTATATTCTCATTTTCTGCTAAAATTAGAGGGAAATAATTGATAACTGACACATAACTATAGTGTTATATTCATACAGTATTTGTGTCTCTCTGAGCCTGTGTGTATTTTTGTGATAGCATACAGAACTAAAGCACTTATTTTCATTGGATAGTGGAAATCTCCAACGATTAGAAATTATTTTTGGAGTTTAATATTTACAGAAATTGGCAAAGTTGTTAGTGAGAAAATTAAAAGAGTCCTATGGCTACCTTTGATGGGAACATTAATTGAATATAATAAAGTTTATCTAATGAGTTCTATTTGGATAGCAGTATGATATATAGGGATGGCAAAGAAATTATTCAATTTGTAACACTTTCCAATAGGATAATCTAAACCATATTCCATTGATTCATTGACTAATTGAAGTATTTTTGCAATATTTATCAACAATTAAAACAAAACTGACAAAAGAGAAAGATTCTCATTCATTTGGTCTTAGAGTTAGTAAGCAATGGTCTGGATTAAAAATATCTGTAATTATAAGCAAGCCTTAGAAATGTATGAAGTTACATTGTATGGACATTTGTATATATTTTGAAACACTATTAACCTGCCTTTAATTAATAAAAAAAAATATAACCTCCAACATTTCTGAGGGCTATATTCATCCTTCTCCTTCAACCACAGGGAACTGGACAAGGAACTCTGAGAGGCTATCCATGAGACTGCTTTTGCAGCAGCTTCTGCCTTTCTGCCTAATGGTTTGATCATTAGCTCCTTTGTCATTGACTGCATCCTGCAATCCCTTGGAACCATGATGGCGAACCTATGGCATGCGTGCCACAGGTTGCACGCAGAGCCATATCAGTGGGCACGTGAGCATTGCCCTAGCTCAGCTCTAGCGCGCATGTGCATGCCGGCCAGATGATTTTCAGGCCTTCTGGTTGCACTGGATGTTGGGAAATAGCCTGTTTCCGGCCACTGGAGGGCCTCCAGTGGGGTGTGGAAGGCCTTTTTCCCTTCCCCGGGCTCCAAGAAAGCCTCTGGAGCCTGGGGAGAGTGAAAAATGGGCTGACCGGGCTGACTGGGCCATCGTGTGCCAAAAGCGTGGGGAGAGTGGGGGGGAGTCATGCGTGGAGGGGTGGGGCACATTGAATTATGGGTGTGGGCACGCATGCATGCATGCACGCAACCCCCCACGCTCTCCACGCTTTTGGCCCACGATGGCAAAAAGTTTAGCCATCACTGCCTTGGAACATTCATGTACTACTGGCAGTGGAGATTTACATTGAAAGTATTAGAAATTATTGTTGTGATGCACATAGTAGGCAGTTGAAGAAGACAATGAAACAATTTTGACTTCCTGAACACTTTTTAAATATTTTTTTGAAAGCCCAGGACATCCTTTCCTGAAAGTATTTAATAAACTAACATAGTGATCACATTCCCTCTTATATATTCTATCAGCATGAGCAGAAAATGTACTCTATATCTTAAGGTGGGGGTATTGAAGAATTAACCATCTTCAAATGACTAATTAAATAATCATATCGTCATTGTTTATCAATGTGTATGGACCGAATGAATGGCGTTGTTATGGTTTGCCATGCAGTTAGCCAAACGTTCAGACTGGATGTGGCATTTTTATCCACCTATTGAGACCTTCCCAAAGACCTGGCATAGGCAGGCATTCATGTTTGATGGTGGTAAAGCTATTGTTGTAGGATGTTAGCTATTCAGTGTAAATCTGACTTTTGCAGTTGACTGATGGTGAGTTTGTTGATGCAGATGGTATTCAAGTGGTGCTCCGGTTATTTTGGAATTACACCTATTACTATTGGTACTACCTTTGTTTTTTATTACAACAGTTATTCCATTTCTGTTTGCAGGTATTATTATTATTATTAACTTTTATTCATTAAACATGAAACTCAATCAACTGAACATTTAAAATGTATCACAAATATCATACCTGAGTCCATTGTGAGATAGGGCGGCATATAAGCCGAATAAATAAATAAAATAAAATAAATAAATAAATCATTGATTGGCTCTGATAGTTGATATGGGTTGTGCCAGCATCCTAGATATCAACCAAGTATCTTCTTAAAATGTATGTTGTTCCGAGTAGCGCAGTCATTTGCAGTTCCACTGGTGTTATTGCAGGAAGCTGAAATTTCTTGATGTACTTTGTAAAATTCTTGGACATGGTGCCAAGTGCCGCTATGATAATGGGTATCACTGTCACATGTTTCATCCATAATCGCGTAGTTTCAATGGCCAGGTCGTGATATTTCATGATTTTTTCCAGTTGTTTTTTTTCGACTCTGGCATCTCCTGGTACAGAGATAACAATAAATTGTACACTTCTGTTTTCGACAACTGTGATATCTGGCGTGTTGTGTTCCAAATGATGATCCGTCTGTATTCGAAAGCCCCACAAGACCTTCACCTTCTCATTTTCTATAACTTTTTCCACTTTATGTTCCCATGACTTTTCCGATACAAGTAAATTGTATTTTTTACATAATGACCAATGGATTAATTTAGCAACTTGGTCATGTCTAGCTTTATAATCAGTTTGTCCGATTTTGCTTACTCACATATTAAATGTGAAACAGTTTCAACTTTGTCATTGCAATGTCAGCAGCTTGGATTGTCAGTGGATTTCTGTAACTTCGCTTTCATGGCATTAGTTTGTAGTACTTGTGCTTGAGCAGCAAGTATTTTTTTTTAATTTTTTTATTGATTAAAAAATACAAACAAGCATAAATACATTTAAACAACATACAAAACAGACATCATCGATTCAGTCTTGCAACTGACTCTTAAAGCTATCATATCGGTGGGTTATTCTTCTATATATTTTGTGGACCCTCCTGATATATTCCTTTTGAGTTGACTTTTCCATTCATGATGTTATCTGCTTCCAATATACCTAGGTACTTGTAATCATCATCCTTTGCTAATGCTTTCACAATGTTTCCATGTCCCAGTTCTATTCCTTCTATTTTTTCCATTTTTCCTTGCTGAATGGCTATATTATCCATTCTGATGTCACTGCTGAACAATTGAACGGTGTTGAATATTAAGTTCAGTGGGGCTTTTTGCATACAGTTTTAAATTGTCCATGTACAGTAGATGGTTTATCTTGTCATGCTGGCTTGAGATTTGGTATCCCAGTTTTGTATTTTGTAGGATTATTGTCAGTGGAATCAATGTGTAGTGGCATAGAGAAGTGGCGAAAGTGAGTCCCCTTGGAAGATTCCTCTTCTGATGTTGACTTCACCAATGTTCTCCCATTTGCTGTTAGAACTGTTTTCCATTTTTTCATGTTTGCTTTCAAAAATGTACAAATATTTTTGCTTACTCCAAAGTTTTCCAGACAGGTGTTAATCCAGCTGTGGGGTAGTAAGTCAAATGCCTTCTTGTAATTGATCCATACCATATTCAAATTCGTTTTTCTTTGTCTTGCATTTTTTAGTACCATTTTGTCAATGAGCAGCTGATATTTTGTCCCTGTTGATTTTTTTATAATTTCCTTTTTCTTCTACTGCATTCAAGCTGTTTTCCATCAGCCCATTGAATACTGAATTTGCCAGTATTCTTGTAAAAAGTTTGAATGTTTTTGGCAGACAAGTAATTGGGCGATAGTTGCTTGGTTCTGTGACCTTTTCTGGATCTTTCATTATCAAATATGTTCAGGCAGCAATTAACTGTTCTTCGCTTATTGCATTTTGAAGCAACAAATTATTATTATTATTATTATTATTATTATTATTATTATTATCATTATCATTATCATTATCATTATCATTATCATTATCATTATCATTAT
>WNWU01017210.1:0-17862 GCA_012654045.1 Ptyas mucosa | reverse complement strand
TGTAGAAAAGGTCCTTTTTGAACAGCAGGGAGAGGAAATAATTGCACAAGGTGACAATTTCATGGAAACTTGGCCACTCTTGAGATTTCAAATGGAAATGCAAACCAAATTTGCAGACATGGCTTTTGTATTGTGATAGCATTTGATCAAATTGATGAGTGCTTGATCATCAACAACATTTGAAAAGAATGTGCTGCTCTTTATTTAAAAATAAAACAGAATCAGATGTCTAAAGGGATTATGTTCAATGGATTAAAGCATGTTTCATACAATAATTCGAAACCTGATTAAAAGTTGGGTTCCAGAAAATCACATCTCCATCAATGAATACTTCCTTCCCTTTCGGAGCTTCTAGATCCAACTTTCCAACTCTAACCCTCTGAAAAGATCTGTTTGGAAAAGTGATCAAGTTGGTGATGTCAAATCCACCTGTTGCTTCCCCTTTCTCATTCAGGGACACTCTTTCCCCAGCTGAATTGTTGAAAGAAATGCCTTGAAGAAATGAATGGAGCTACTTGAAAGAGAATAAAAGAGATAGACAATTGAAAGCAATATAACAGAGAAGAGAACAACATATTTAAGATTCATTCACTCATTCTTCATATTCCAATAACTATTATTAAATATGCTTAGAAATATGATCATCAATATTGCATGGAAATGTATATGTCCACTCCATTATTTATTTGATATTATTTTAAGGAAAAGTAGGAATGAACTGAAGCAGAATGAAAATAAACTTTTGGGATTATGTCAGGTCCTTCAATTATGTTTTATGTCCACTACTTAAATAAATAATTCAAGATAAATCATATCTAATCTTTCCTCACAGGTACAAGGCTATTTGAGAGTCTGATTAATTTCCTTTAGCCAGATATTAGAATCTGAGACTTAAGCATTCTTTGATAGATAAATGGGAAACAGAGACTATTGCAAACATAGAATTGTTTCAAACTATGCATGCCACATCTAAGAAGGAGCACCACTTCATTGCTCTAAATCCCTGACAGATACAGAAAGCTCAGCTTGTCATTCATGAAAAGTTCATGAGCCACACAAAAGTTCTTGGAGAATTGATTATTTTTTGGAAGAGACAATGAAACGTAATGTAAATTATCATTTTAACTAACTCTTATTGTGCAATCTATGGTGATTTGTTAAATAATAGCAGCTTCTGAGTGATCAGAATAGCAGAATACCTGAATGACAAAATAAGAACACAAACCAGTTTTTCTGTATCTGTTTTATACAACACAATATTGAAAGGGATTTTGGAGATCTTCTAGTACACCACCCTGCTCAAAGAGATGACCCTAATACTATTTAGACAAATGACTCCAATCACTTCATTAAAATCTCCAGTTATGTAGCAGCCAGTATTTCTGAAGGCAAATTTTTGCATTAATTCATTGTTCTATCAAGAAATTCTTCCTTATTTCTATGTTTTTCTCATACTTAACTTGATTCTACTTTCAGACAATATTAAGACTTTCCAGAATGGGTTCAAATTAACATAATACTACCTCAAACTGCTCACTGAAATGAAAGAGTCCAATTCAAAGAGAATACCTGCCAAGGCTGCAGATTTGGAAGATCGGTGTTTTTACTCATACTTCTCTTCCAATTGAAACCCAACATGTGTAGAGCCTGCAAAGCATGAGCCATAGCATAAACAGCATTGTAGACACTGTAGCTTTGGCCAGTCATTTCCATTTCAAACACAGGTGCAGGAAGATCCTCCAGCTTCATCTCCCCAGTGCATTTCCTACTCTGCATTCCTTGCCATTCTGTTTTTGGAAATGAACACTCAAATGATTGTTCCCAAACATTCTGTCGAAATCCATCTCTATAGTCTGAAAGAGGATTGATGGTCTTAAGATATTCCTTGAAATCTACAACTGCTGCTGAATGAATGGCGAAGGAAATAGCCCCATGGAACATTTGGAGATCCCATGTGATTTGAAGGCCTGATAGTATAAAATCAATCTGTGCAGTCATGATCCAAACCTTTCTAAATAAGGCAATTTCCTTCTTTTCAGGATCTACCAGAAATGTTACAAATCTTAGCCAAATAATTGTCCAGGCTTCTCCATAGACAAGAAACACATTGGCTTTGCTATTCATCATATTAATGGAAATAATGGAGATTGTTTGATAAAATTCTGGCAATCTTTCCAAGTGGAGTTGTTGAGCAAGTCTTTCTATAAATGCTGAGCAGATTCCATTCTCTAAAAGTAAGGGCTGCATTTTCTGTAAGAAATTTTCTCCATTGTTGTTATCAGCTGAAAATATCCCAATCCACGTCCACCTGAAATGATGAAGCAGTTGGATAATCCCAATGTATTGATGGTCCTCTTTGGGGACCATGAAATAAAGTGAAGAGAGCTTACTGGTCTGAAATTCCTCTTGGGCTAATGAGCCATATGTCAGCTAAAAGAGAATCCAGTAGTATTCTATTGAGTCTTTAGATTAAATTTAATTTTCCTATCTTCTTTTCATATGAAATATATGGAAGGAACATTGTTCCCCTTTTTGTTGTTAGTTGAGAAGTCATGTCTGGCCCATCAGAAACCCATGGTCAATGTTCCTCCAGGCCTTCCTGTGCTCTACCATCCTCTGGAGTCCATTTAAGGTCATGCTTACTGCTTCAATGACTCCATCCAGCCACCTCATTCTCTGTCATGCCCTTCTTTTTTTGACCTCAATCTTTCCCAGCATTAGGCTCTTCTCCAGTGAGTCCCTCCTTCTCATTAGATAGCCAAAGTATTTGAGATTGTTCCCCTAGCATTCTTTTAAGAATATAGTAACCAACCAACCAATTTCTTGGTTTAGAAGACCTCCAAGGACCCTTCCAACTCTGTTATTCTGAGGATGTTCGCATTGCATGAAAATATTTCAAAGACATTCACTAGATCAATTGTTTTAATAGAAGCCATTCAAATCTTCCCTCAGGTATGGAATGATCCATAATACTCACTTCCTGTAACTGGCATTGTAGTTTTAGAAAAGAATGCCAAGTAGTAGACCTTAAGCCAGGTAGAACATCTTAAGAGAAAACTAAGCCTAATCTTTGATGCCCATTAATTATTCCATAACAACCATAAGATTAAGAATTTTCTGCTCAACCCCTTCAGAACTTACTTGTGGAATCTTGAAGAATCCTATAATTTCAGCTATATAAAATGATGTGACAAAATCCAATCCTCCAATGATAGCCATGAGATTCTTCTGGCGATCACAATTGTAGTTAGGGATAAATATCTGGGATTTGAAAAGTAGGTCCAGAGTGATGCGATAGGTCATCCTTGAATCATAGTAACTGTCATAGATGTGGAACCCAAGAGTGACATTAGGTAAGATCTGGGATTCCTCATTGATCTCCTTCACAGCAAAAGCCAAGGCAAGGATGTGCTGGTAGAATTTGATTATTACACTGCAAATGAGTTAAATATCCCCATTGAAAAAGGAAGTTGGCAAATTCTCATAAGGTGGCATCATTTTTACATTTCTTTCTCTGATGAAATGTAATAGGTTTTCTAAAATATTGAATAATTTGTACACATTTTGAATTTGATTTTTTAAAATATTATTTGCACGATTTGCAACAAATATCTGCTACAACAAATAAAAATAGTGCTTTTCTCATGGAACTCCATTAATTTTTAACTTTCCCCCCAAAATGGAATATAAGCAATCCCAGCATGTTTCGGTCATTTATTGTATGCATGTTTTGTTAAGCGTGACAATACAGATTTTTTTTTAAAAAAAGAAAATTACCTTAAGCTTACTAAATGTCCTTCAAAAGATATTTTGCACCAAAGTTTCATACATTATATGACAAACACTTCACCCTAACATAAATAAAATATTTATTCTCCCGTAACTAAAAACATTTGAAAAATAGACTTAAATTAGATATAATTTATAATTATATACTGAGCACCTTTTACTTTTACATAGCAATAGCACTTAGACTTACATACCACTTCATAGTGCTTTGCACCCCTCTCTAAGTGGTTTACATAGTCAGCATATTGCCCCCAAGAATTTTGGGTCCTCATTTTACCCATCTCGGAAGGATTGAAAGGCTGAGTCAACCTCGAGCTTGGTGAGATTTGAACTGCCAAATTGCAGGCAGCCGGCAGTCAACAGAAGTAGCCTGCAGTACTGCACTCTAATCACTGTGCCACCAAGACTCAAGCAATTTGGGGAAAACTGATTAAGGTTAGAAAAAGAAAAAAGAATCCTTACTTTGGTGTGTCATAAGATGTTTCATAAGGATGTTCCTTAAAATTAATTTCATGAAGGTTGTAAAAGGTGTGGGGCACTATCCCACCAATGATGAGGTCACTAGGTTGATACCACTCATGTGGAACAAGGAAAGCATCACTTGCTGGGCAGCTCAGAGTCACTATTTTCTTCACCAGAAACACTAGAAGGATCAGCATCTTCACTCTTCAGTCTTTCATCCTATCCTACAATAAACGTTGTATTATTCCAAAAGCTAATACAGTGATTAATTCAAGGTTTATATCTGAGAGGGCACCTAATTAGAAAACCCACCATTGTGATATCCATGAGAGTGCCAATTCGTGTCTTGAATAGCATCTGGGTTTAAAGAGATACACTGGCAGAGGAGAATAGAGGGAGGAAACTCATTGCAATGACTCTGATACACAGCCATTATTATCCTTGTGCCAATCTCCCTGGGGTTGAAGATACATGGATCGCTGTTGAATTGAAATAACCTTCTGTGCAGTCTTTGATGTTTTTGCCTAGTGAATAAAATATTGTGATTCCTGTAGGAGATAATTTCTTTGTTTTTGAGGAGAGTATAAGTGGCTGATGTTTAAATGCGCACTTGCTAACAAAACGTACAGAGGGGAATTGGCAATACAAAATGGCTTCGCTTTTGAAATGTGTTTTATTTTTACAATGAATAATAAATGCAGTTCCGCTTCCTTTGCAGAGCACTAAGATGCAAAGAGATTATGACAATCCTTCATTTTAAGAAAATTTGTATGATTTCCTTCCAGATCCCCCTAGAGGGAGATGAAAGAAGAAGAAAATTTCCCCATTGTTGTTACCAACACCAACAATCCCAATCCCAATCCACGTCCACCTGAAATGATGAAGCAGTTGGATAATCCCAATGTACTGATGGTCCTCTTCTGGGACCATGAAATAGAATGAAGACGGTTTACTGGTCCGAAATTTCTCTTGGGCTAATGAGCTCAATATGTCAGCTGCAAGAAAGCAGAGCAATATTCTCTTGAATTGTTAGATCAAATCTGATTGTCCTGATCTTGCTTTCATATTAAATACATCCAAGGAAGGATTTATTTTCCTGAAATTTTTCTAAGTATTAATACAGAAAGGAATTTCTTGGAATTATTTCAAATATATATAATTGATCCTTTTTTTTTTTTTTCATAGAAGAAAACAGTTCAAATCTTCCCTCTCGAATGGAATGGCTATGGATCCATACTTTATTTTTATTTTTTATTTACTTATTTTCCTCAAGCATGTATTAGATAACAGATATAAATACTGTATAAACATAATTACGAATACATGAAATGGATACGAATAAAAGGGAACATTAGGACAGGGTAATTAGTAATTAGGTAAGATTAGTATTTGGCATTGTAGTTTCAAAATCATGCTAACTAATAGTGCTTAAGCCAGGCAGAACATCTTCAAACTGTATATGTCAAATTGCAGGAAATTCATTTAAAGGTACACTGAAATTCGTGCTGTTTTTCTTTTCTCTGATAGCCATGCCAAAACACAATCTAAATACACAATCTTAGAGATTCCCACCCCACCCCCCTCAATGTATGTCAATTCTAATTTTATTTCTTCTCCTTCTTTAGGGTCCCTTTCTGATGTAGAATTTCTTTCATCAGGGCTGTGAACTGTAAGAAAAGGGCAAAATCTCATTTTGTTCTGTAAAGTTACAGTTGTCTCCATCACTAATAGAAACTATGGTTGGGACTGGATCTGTCAGCCTCCAGCAAAATGGTTACACTCCATTCGTGGAATCTACCGTTATGATGGAAAGAAATGGTAATCGTCTTTTCTTCAGAGCTGCACCACCATTGCTTCAGACAATGCCAAGAATGAGTTTTCCCTTCGTTGAACTTGTCAGCTGCTGTATTATTGTGTCAGAAAACCACACTGACTAATTTTGCCTGATCTTCTGAGCAAAACCAGGAAGCTGATTCTGACAGACAATTTTTGTTCCATCCACCAAATCAAAATTCAGAGAATGAAATCAGTAAACTCCTGGAGGAATATATCTCCCAGAAATAGTTGTCGGGGTTCCAAGTAACAGAACCAATGCAATCATAACTCTGAAGCCAAGGTGCTCCTCAAAGTCCAAAGCACATTTGGTGAAAACCTGACTCTGAAAGCCCCCTGGTTTTCCCCACCAAATTAAAAGTCAAAATTCTTTCCTCCAGTCCACATATCCATCTCATAGTCCAATCCAGTCACCATCCCAAATCCAGTTGCTTTCAATCCAAGCCTCCCCAGCACTTGGTGATAACATCCTTGGTTCCCAGGAGAGAGAATTATATTCTGGCTACAAGTCCTCAGCTATCTCTATCTCCCCCATCCCGTTCCCACAGCTCTAGCCAGCTCTAGTGTGGAAGCCCTGAAGAAGCTTCAAAATGGCTTCAGGGTAGAAAGAGTGGACCCAGACACGAAGTTCAATTCAAGTCAAGGAGAGGTTTAAAAAACCCAGCCATCTCCTGAATTGTTCCAGCTGGCTGAGTCCACTCCAAAGAATTTAGGCTGATTATTCATGGGAATTTTAATAAAGTGTATCAATCAACCTATTATTGATGGCATGGAAATGACATCCTTTTGTGCAGCTCAATATGCAGTTACAAATTGGACTGAATTTATATCACAGTGCCATCACACACATTTCTAATCCTAATCCTTCTCACTTGCCACATCAGATTTATTTTATTTTACTTTATTTTTATTTTATTGTTTTACAGTATATTCCTCCTTCATTATTTCTACAGAATATCAGAGTTCTAAGGGACCTTGGAGGTCTTCTAATCCAAACCCCTGCTCAGGCAGGAAGCCCTATACCATTTCAGACAAATTGTTGTCCAGTTTCTTCTTAAAAACTTCCAGTGTTGGACCACACATAATTTCTAAAGGCAAAAGATTCCACTGATTAATTGTTTTAACTGTCAGGAAATTTCTCTTAGTTCTGGGTTGCTTCTCTCCTTGATTAATTTCCACCCATTGATTCTTGTCCTGCCTTCTGGTGCTTTGGAGAATAGGTTGATCCCTCTTCCTTATGGCAACCCCTTTTGTATTGGGACACTCCTATAGTGTCACCCCTAGACCTTCTGTTTATGAAACTAGACATACCCGGTTCCAGCAACAATTTCTCATGCCTTGCTCTTTAGCCATCATGTCAAAGCTAATAAACTTCCCCTCTCAAAGATGGGGGTACCACTATTCTGTCCTTTGCTTCAATAGCCCTACTCAAGTGTAACTGAGGATAATTTATCTGCTGGGGCTCCTTGGAGGTCATCCCTCAGTTGTCCCTAAAACAGGGCGAGGATTTCCTGTGCTTTGAGCCAGTTAAATAAGCACTGGGACATCTCTTAACTGAAATGGAGTACTATATCTAAGCGGGTATTTTAGCTCCACCCCACAGGACTGGGTCTATAGTACAGTTGTGGTCTCTATGTGGGGAAAGGATTGCTTCTTCTTCTCCCCAAAAACATCTGGAAAATCTGTGTATTTGACTGGTAACTTGGTTCTTCCCCCTTTGAGGTGTTCTGCCAGATACAGCAATGGTTCTTCTGATGCTTGTACTTAGAGAAGTTGGTAAGTTGGAGTTGTAAAAGACAGAGTTTCAGCCTCCAATTAATAATGGGATTTGAAGTTTCAGGCACTTTGGTCCCATGATCGAAAAGTGAAGGTGGCTGGTGACATACAAGGTTAACAGTTCCGTATGATGGCCTACTGCTATTTGTAGAGGGGACCACATAATTGGACCAACTTTTAAATTTTGTGATGTATTGTTTCTACTTCTATTGGCGTGTCTAGAAGAACTGTAGGGATTTATAAAATTTTAACCATCTTGAAGTCTATAAAGTCAGTTGTTGCCCCAGAATCCACTGACACTGCAGTCCATTATTTCTATTTGTCTGAGAGGGTCAGGTCAATATGAATTTTCAGCAATGTGTATTTATTTAGATGATGATGATAATGATGATGATGATGATGATGATTAATTGGACTTATAATGCCGCCCTCTCTCCAAAGGACTCAAGACGGCTCACATCAGCAAAACAATCCCAATAAATACACATTAAAACATACTAAAACAGATTAAAACCAATTTAAAACAGTAGACCCCATCAGTAGACCCCATCAGTAGATGGTATTGCTCTCTCTTTAATGTTTGATTAGTCCTTTTTGTGAGCTCTTGTGAGAAGAGCTGTTCTGTTTTCCCTGGTCTTGGCTTCTGTGTTCAGCACAGGGCTCTCCCATGCTCTGGCTGAGAAGTCTTTATCCTCTTCTGGAGGCTCTGGTTGGGCACATTCTCAATACATGCCCAGACTCTCCACAGTAGAAGCAGAATGCCAGGTATCTGCACCTTGTCTTTCTTCAGCAGCCACTCATCTCTTAGTGGCTTCTATTCTCAGCGCTTGGTCTCCCCATGGGTAAGACCTTTTCAGTAATAAAGGAAAGAAGGCTGAATAGGTAAGCTGTGATATCAGCTGTCTCTGACATCCCAATTGGCTTTGAATCACTTTATAATGCCTTGGTAAGGCCACACTTAGAATACTACATTCAGTTTTGGTCGCCATGATGTAAAAAAGATGTTGAGACTCTGGAAAGAGTACAGAGAGGAGCAACAAAGATGATTAGGGGACTGGAGGATAAAACATATGAAGAACAGTTGCAGAAACTGGGTATGTCTAGTTTAATGAAAAGAAGGACTAGGGGAGACATGATAGCAGTGTTCCAATATCTCAGGGGCTGCCCCAAAGAAGAGGGAGTCAAGCTATTCTCCAAAGCACCTGAGGGCAGGACAAGAAGCAATGGGTGGAAACTAATCAAGGAGAGAAGCAACTTAGAACTAAGGAGAAATTTCCTGACAGTGAGAACAATTAATCAGTCAAACAAATTGTCTCCAGAAGTTGTAAATGTTGTAAACACTGGAAGTTTTTAAGAAGATGTTGGATAACCATTTGTCTGAAGTGGTGTAGGGTTTCCTGCCTAGGCAGGGGGTTGGACTAGAAGACCTCCAAGGTCTCTTCCAACTCTGTTATTCTATTCTCCTCTAGGTCTGCAACGATTAACTTGTATTTGCTACATACAGTCTGACCTTTCGAATACACTGCTCAAGCTAAAGGATTGTGTGGGTTATTATAATCTCTATATCGGATTTCCGAAGTGGCCTCAGAAGGTGTCTATAAACCTGTGACAGTGATCCATAATTGAGGCATTACCTAAGTGATGTAAGTGTTGAATGAACTGATGAGACCATCAATAGACTCAGAATGAAGGAGACTCATGACTGGTGGATGGGGAATTCCACTGCTCAGGTTCCCACAAATGACTCTCCTTGTGCTTTGAAGGTTCTCATCCATTATGATTCTCCTCTGAAACTTTCTGGTAAGCCTCCATGACTCCTTTGCAACATGAACTGTAGGACCGAGGCTGCTGCTGATGGCAGAGGAGCAAAGGGTGCAAATCACACCAAATTCTGCATTTATTGTATAGTTGGAGTGCTGCAAAGTTGCACAAATTGAACACACACTGCAGGAGAGTGTCCACTGTCCTGTAGTCAGATACTGCTTCTGCTTGTCAGTCAAATGCAATGTTGGTTGCTTCCGTTACTCCCCAGAAATTTTTTTTGGAGTGGAAATTAATGTCAGACAGAAAAAAACATCTCCACAGATCAAGGTTCCAATAATCTAATTTATTGCTTAAAGTCTATGTAGAAGAATATACTCAAATAATGGTCATCCTTTTCTGAAATGCAGTTAGGATTACAAGAATCACCAACTCAATATATTTTACATTTGAAAGAATACTAACAAATCCAAAATTAATATTCTATGATACTGTGTTAAATATACGTTTTAAAATGGAAGTCACCTTTAAGTAATGCTTTAGGAATTCAAAGCATAAAATTTGTGAAATGTCTTTGCAAACCTTACACGTCATTTGAGCGAATATTTGAAACATCCTAACAGGGAATATAAAAGACAGATGACCAAAATCAAGTTCAAAGGATGCATTGAAAAGGAGAAAGCATTAGGTTAAAGAATCTTGGGAAATCATGAACATAAAGCAGAATGAGCACAGGCAATCATAATAAATCTTAATAATCATAAACATCCTACACAGATCTTTCTTTGACAGAAATAAAAACTGCTATCTTTCTTATATGTTTCGTATAGATAATAGTTATTCTAGTCATTTTTTCAACAATTTCTCTGAGCCAGAAAAATCCCAGGATGTACTAATTTCTCTTTGTGAGTTGCTCCCTGTGGTTGAGGTCAGGCCGGAAAACAATGATGTAGCATTTTGGGAAGAATATGCATCCCAGTAATGCAGCGCTGGAGGACAAGATGGAGAAGACCTCCACAGCTACCATGGCTTTTCCTTTTGTGCTCAGATAGGCTGGAAAGAAGGAGATCCACACACTGCAAAAGGCCAACATGCTGAAGGAGATGAACTTGGCTTCGTTAAAGCTGTCAGGTAATTTACGGGCAAGAAAAGCCACAATAAAGCTGGCAATGGCCAAGATACCCATGTAGCCCAAGACACAATAGAAGAAGAAAGCTGATCCCTCATTGCACCGTAAAATTATTTCTTGGAGCTCTGAGTGCATGTCCAGTTCAGGAAATGGGGGAGATATTGACAACCAAAGAATACAAATCCATACTTGGATGATGGAGCATGAAAGGACAGTAGAAAGAGCCAACCTTTTCCCCACCCATCTCCTCATCTGAGAGCCTGGTTTAGTGGCCATGAAAGCCACAACCACAGTGATGGTTTTGGCCAGTACACTAGAAATGGCCACTGAGAAAGTGATGCCAAACATTGATTGTCGGAGAAGGCAGGTGAGTTTGCCAGGTTGGCTGAGGAAGATTAAAGAGGAGAGAAAACAAAGCAGAAGAGAGACAAGCAGGGTGTACGTGAGAGACCGGTTGTTGGCTTTGACAATGGGAGTATCCTTGTGCTTAATAAATGTTCCAAATACCCAAGATGTCAAGAAGAAGAAACAAAGAGCTGCTGAGGCTGAACCAATTCCTAAGGTTTCTTCAAAAGTTAGAAAAACCAGCCGTTTCAGGACACATCCTTCCTTTCCTTTATTTGGATAATGATCTTCTGGACATTCAACACAATCTTCCATATCTGGAAGGAAAATCAAGGTATTTTTTTCATCTAGGCATTCCATATTATTGAGTTGGTTGGTGCTCTCTGAGCTTGCTTGTTTTCTTGCAGAAGTTTTATTACTCCAAAATAGATACCATCACAGTGTTAGTAAGGAGTGCTGCTTGCTGTCAGTTTATATTCTGGTGTCTTGCCTGTCTAAGTGGATGAAGACCTTCTTAGAGAGTCTTTGATTGGGCTGTCTACTGATGGCTCTTTGGCAGTTTCTTGATTGGGGTATTTTTTTACTTGATTGTTGGTCTGAAGTTATCATTGGAGTTAATCTCTGCTGATCTGGGTGCTGATTACTGGTGGAGAGCTGCTGTAGTCTTTTTGTTCTCTTTTGGTCTGAATGATTGCCTCTTTTACATAGACTGTAGATGTTGTTAATGTCTATGTGTTTATTGATGGCTGATTTGTCAGAGTGCCAGGCTTCTATTAGACTGTATGGCAGTCTAATTCTTCTTAGGGTTTGTGTTGGTTGTGCTATATTGGATTGAGTGGTCAGGGACATTTTGATAAAGTTGTGTGGGTGTATATTTTGTTGGAATGTGTTGTATAGATACTCCATTTCCTTTTTCTGTTTGTTTTTCTAGGGTGCAGAAGTGCGTTTGGGCTAAAATAATGTCCTTATACTGGATACTCACACAACTGACTGCAAACATCACTCCTTACTAGCACTGATGATGTTACCTAGTTAGGGTAATGTAACATCTGCAGGAAAACAAGAAAGCTCAGTGAATACCAAGAACCCCTCATTTCAACCCTGAGCTACAAATATTCTCTTTTATTGGTATTCCATATTATTGAAAGTCACCTTATTAATTTTATGCATCCAAGGAGCTTATTAAAGTTTGCTTAAGTCTAATGAAATATGGTAGAATCCCTACCCTACCATTTTGATTTGAAATCTTCCCTTCTGGGCATGGAACACAGTCATAGCAGCAGAACGGATCCCCCTCAATCCCCTTCTTCCAGGATCCAGGGAAACAAGGGTCATTGCATCGAGAAAGTGGAGGAACCTGGTGATAATCATAAAAGGTTTTGAAAGAGTTTGTAATTATTCTTCTTTATGATGGGGAATAATTTTAATTGTCAAAGGATAGATAAAAAGACGTAGGAATTTTTAAAAGTAGAAATTACAATTATGTACAATGATGATGTTTGAAGGACAGGTGAGCAAAAAAATAACACTTTGTGACAATTTCATGGAAAAGAATACTGAATTTATAAATTTAAAAGATGTAGAAACCACATTTATGTAGAAAAGATCCTGTTTGAAGAAGAAGGACAGCAAATAATTACACAGGGTGACAACTATATGGAAAAGACACCACTCTTGTGATTTCAAATGGAAATGCAAGCCAAACATGCAAAGTTGGCTTTTGCATTGTGATATCATTTTGTTACACTGATGAGTGCCGGATCAGCAACAAAATTTGAAAAGAATGTGCCAGTCTTTATTTTAAAAAACCAGAAATCAGATTTCTAAAGGGATTATGTTCAATATCAGAACATTATGGATTAAAGCATGTTTAATACAATAATTATTAAATAAATAATTTTTAAAATAATTGAAACCTGGTTAAAAGTTGGGATCCAGAAAATCACATCTTCATCAATGAATAATTCCTTCCCTTTTGGAGCCTCTAGATCCAGCTTTCCAACTCTAACTCTCTGAAAGGATCTGTTTGGAAAAGTGATCAAGTTGGTGATGTCAAATCCACCTGTTGCTTCCCCTTTCTCATTCAGGAACACTCTCTCCCCAGCTGAATTGTTGAAAGAAATGCCTTGAAGAAATGAATGAAGCTACTTCAAAGAGAAGAGATAGACAATTGAAAGCAATATAACAGGGAAGAAAACAACATATTTAAGATTCATTCACTCATTCTTCCTATTCCATTATTAAATATGTATGCTTAGAAATTTGATCATCAATATTGCATGGAAATGTACATGTCCACTCCATTATTTATTTGATATTATTTTAAGGAAAGGTAGGAATGAACTGAAGCACAATGAAAATAGGCTTTTGGGATTATGTCAGGTCCTTCAATTATGTTTTATGTCCACTACTTAAATAAATAATTCAAGATAAATCATATCTAATCTTTCCTCACAGGTACAAGGCTATTTGAGAGTCTGATTAATTTCCTTTAGCCAGATATTACAATCTGAGACTTAAGCATTCTTTGATAGATAAATGGGAAGCAGAGACTATTGCAAACATAGAATTGTTTCAAACTATGCATGCCACATCTAAGAAGGAGCACCAGTTCATTCCTCTAAATCTCTGATAGAGACAGAAAGCTCAGCTTGTCACTCATAAAAAGTTCATGAGCCACACAAAAATTCTTGGAGAATTGATTAATTTTTGGAAGACACAGTGAAACATAATGTAAATTATCATTTTAACTAACTCTAGTTGTACAGAGTATAGTGATTTGTTAAAGAACTCCTATTGATACCTAAATCATGATTTTTTTGTAGCAACTATTGAGTGATCAGAATAGCAAAATACCTGAATGACAAAATAAGAACACAAATCAGTTTTTCTGTATCTCTTTTATACAGCACAACATTCGAACCTTGGAGGTCTTCTAGTACACAACTCTACTCAAGGAGAAGACCCTAATACTATTTAGACAAATGACTCTCCAATCACTTCCTTAAAATCTCTAGTTATGTAGCAACCAGGATTTCTGAAGGCAATTTTTTGCATTAATTCATTGTTCTATCAAGAAATTCTTCCTTATTTCTATGTTTTTTTTCATAATTAAGATGATTCTATATGCAGAAAACGATGAAGATTTTCCACATTGGGTTCAAAAAGTAATTTTACATCAAACTGATCACTGAATTGAAAGAAGAGTCCAATTCAAAGTGAATACCTGCCAAGGCTGCAGATTTGGAAGATCAGATTTTTTACCCATCATAATTTTCTTCCTATTGAAACGCAACATGTGTAGAGCCTGCAAAGCATGAGCCACAGCATAAACAGCATTGTAGACACTGTAGCTCTGGCCAGTCATTTCCATTTCAAACACAGATGCAGGAAGATCCTCCAGCTTCATCTCCCCAGTGCATTTTCTACTCTGCATTCCTTGTAATTCTAGTTTTGGAAATGAACACTCAAATGATTGTTCCCAAACATTCTGCCGAAAGCCATCTCTGTAGTCTGAAAGAGGATTTATGGTCTGAAGAAACTCCTTGAAACCTACAACTGCTGCTGAGTGAACAGTGAAGGAAAGAGCCCCATTGTACATCTTCAGATCCAATGTGATTTGACTACCTAATAATACAAAATCAATCTGTGCAGTCATGATCCACACCTTTCTTAATAATGCAGTTTCCTTGCTTTCAGGATCTACCACAAATGTTATAAATCTTAGCCATATAATTGTCCAGGCTTCTCCATAGACAAGAAACACATTGGCTTTACTATTCATCATATTAATGGAAATAATGGAGATCATTTCATATAATTCTGGGAATCTTTCATAGTGGAGTTGTTGAGGAAGCCTTTCTATAAACGCTGAGCAGATTCCATTCTCTGAAAGTAAGGGCTGCATTTTCTGTAAGAAATTTTCTCCATTCTTGTTATCAACAGAAAATATCCCAATCCACGTCCACCTGAAACAATGAAGCAGTTGGATAATCCCAATGTATTGATGGTCCTCTTTGGGGACCATGAAATAAAGTGAAGAGAGCTGACTGGTCTGAAATTCCTCTTGGGCTAATGAACCATATGTCAGCTAAAAGAAAATCCATTAGTATTCTTTAGGGTCTTCATATTAAATTTAATTTTCCTATCTTGTTTTCATATAAAATATATCAAGGAACTTTTTCCCCTAGCATTCTTTTAAGAATATAGTAACAAATTTCTTGGACTAGAAGACCTCCAAGGTCCCTTCCAACTCTGTTATCACTGCATGAAAATATTTCAAGCACATGTACTAGATCTATTGTTTTAATAGAAGCCATTCAAATCTTCCCTCAGGTATTGATCCTTGATACTCACTTCCTGTAACTGACATTGTAGTTTCAGAAAAGAATGCCAAGTAGTAATTCTTAAACCATGGAGAAACCATCTTAAAAGGAACCCAAACCTAATGTTTGGTGCCCATTAATTATTCCAGAACAAACATAAGACTAAGAATTTTCTTTTCAACCCCTTCAGAACTTACTTGTGGAATCCTGAAGAATCCTATAATTTCAGCTATATAAGATGATGTGACAAAATCCAGTCCCCCAATGATAGCCATGAGATTCTTCTGGCTATCACATTTGTAGTTAGGGACAAATTCCTGGGATTTGAACAGCAGGTCCAGAGTGCTGCGATAGGTCATCCTTGAATTGTAGTAACTGTCATACACGTGGAACCCAAGAGTGACATTAGGTAAGATCTGGGAGTCCTCATTGATCTCCTTCACAGGAAAAGCCAAGGCAAGGATGTGCTGGTAGAATTTGATTATTACACTGCAAATGATTTAAATACCCCAGTTGAAAAAGGAAGTTGGCAAATTTTCATAAGGTAGCATCCTTTCTATAAGAAATAGTGAACATTTCTTTCTCTGATGAAGGAAAGTAATAGGTTTTCTAAAATATTGAATAATTTGTACACAGTTTAGATTTACTTTTCTATAGTAATTGCATGATTTGCAACATACCCTCTAAAATAATATAAAAAATAGTGCTTTTTCATGGAACTCCAGTTAGTTCTTCAAAAAATGTTTTGCACCAAAGTTTCATACATTATATGATAAACACTTCACCATAAAGTAAAGAAAAAGGTTTATTCCATAACTAAAAATATTTGAAAAATAGACTTGGATTAGATATAAAGGTTATATTTATACTGAACCTTTTACTCTCATAAACAATTTTTGGGAAACTGATTTACATTAGAAAAAGAAAAATAGAATCCTTACTTTGGTATGTCATAAGATGTTTTATAAGGATGTTCCCTAAAATTAATTTCATAAAGGTTGTAATAGGTGAGGGACACTATCCCACCAATGATGAGGTCACCAGGTTGGTACCACTCATGAGGAACAAGGAAAGCATCACTTGCTGGGCAGCTCAGAGTCACTATTTTCTTCACCAGAAACACTAGAAGGATCAGCATCTTCACTCTTCAGTCTTTCATCCTATCCTACAATAAACATTGTATTATTCCAAAAGCTAATACAGTGATTAATTCAAGGTTTATATCTGAGAGTGCACCTAATCAGAAAAACCTCCATTGGGATATCCATGAGAGTGAAAATTTGTGTCTTCAGTAGAATCAGAGTTTGAAGAAATACACTGGCAGAGGAAAATAGAGGGAGGAAACCTGCAGCAAGGACGCTGACACACAGCCATTATTATGCTTGTGCCAATCTCCCTGGGGTTCAAGATACACTGATTGTTGTTGAATTGAAATAACCTTCTGTGCAGTCTTTGATGTTTTTGCCTAGTGAAGAAAATATGGTGATTCCTGTAGGAGATAATTACTTTATTTTTGATGAAAGAATAAGTGTCTGATGTTTAAATGCTTCTGAAATGCACAATTGCTAATAAATTGTGCAGAGTGGAATTTGCAATAAAAACGACATTTGATTTTTGAAATTTGCTTTGTTTTTTTTTTAAATGAATTATAAATGCAGTTCTCTTTCCTTTGCATAGCACTACGATGTATAAATATTTTGGCATTCCCTTATTTTAAGAAGTTGTGTATGATTTCTTTCCAGATCCCCCTGGAAGGGAAGGAGATACCTCTATTCTTTCCACAATGTATAAGTTGGTTGACGTTTTTATTTAAGTTACCCATGAGCAGGAAATACATTTTATCCTCTATTTAAAAATGGACAGGTGTCTGCAGCCTCCGATCTTACTGTGGGTTTCAAACCCTTTTTGGACCAATTCCAGCAGAGATTTTAACTCCATAGTAAAAGGTGCGGTCATCTACAACTCACAATTTCCAAAGAGAAGAAAGTTGTTCTCATTTGTTTTTATTTCCCCCCCCCCTTTCTCATCCCTTCTACCCAATTCCAATATCAGATTTCATTCTATTGTCATTGATGAATTCAACCCTATTGCATTCAACTTGCAGAATTGCTGCATTGACAGCAAATATTTAGTTGATTAGAGGAATAGTGGAGAAAAGAGGCAATGGATCAGTGGTAGGATTCAGCCGCTTCTGTCCAGATCGCCCAGACCGGTAGTGGTGAAAATAAACAAACAAAAAACTTAAAGACAATTTTTCTTAAAGACAGCATTCCTTCTATTCCTTTTTTCAACAATTTCTCTGAGCCAGAAATATCCCAGGATGTACTAATTTCTCTTTGTGAGTTGTTCCCTGTGGTTGAGGTCAGGCCTGAAAACAATGATGTAGCACTTTGGCAGGAATATGCATCCCAGTAATGCAGCACTGGAGGACAAGATGGAGAA
>WNWU01017209.1:0-12347 GCA_012654045.1 Ptyas mucosa | reverse complement strand
TGTAGAAAAGGTCCTTTTTGAACAGCAGGGAGAGGAAATAATTGCACGGGGTGACAATTTCATGGAAACTTGGCCACTCTTGAGATTTCAAATGGAAATGCAAACCAAATTTGCAGACATGGCTTTTGTATTGTGATAGCATTTGATCAAATTGATGAGTGCTTGATCATCAACAACATTTGAAAAGAATGTGCTGCTCTTTATTTAAAAGTAAAACAGAATCAGATTTCTAAAGGGATTATGTTCAATGGATTAAAGCATGTTTCATACAATAATTCGAAACCTGATTAAAAGTTGGGTTCCAGAAAATCACATCTCCATCAATGAATACTTCCTTCCCTTTCGGAGCTTCTAGATCCAACTTTCCAACTCTAACCCTCTGAAAAGATCTGTTTGGAAAAGTGATCAAGTTGGTGATGTCAAATCCACCTGTTGCTTCCCCTTTCTCATTCAGGGACACTCTCTCCCCAGCTGAATTGTTGAAAGAAATGCCTTGAAGAAATGAATGGAGCTACTTGAAAGAGAATAAAAGAGGTAGACAATTGAAAGCAATATAACAGAGAAGAGAACAACATATTTAAGATTCATTCACTCATTCTTCATATTCCAATAACTATTATTAAATATGCTTAGAAATATGGTCATCAATATTGCATGGAAATGTACATGTCCACTCCATTATTTATTTGATATTATTTTAAGGAAAGGTAGGAATGAACTGAAGCAGAATGAAAATAAACTTTTGGGATTATGTCAGGTCCTTCAATTATGTTTTATGTCCACTACTTAAATAAATAATTCAAGATAAATCATATCTAATCTTTCCTCACAGGTACAAGGCTATTTGAGAGCCTGATTAATTTCCTTTAGCCAGATATTAGAATCTGAGATTTAAGCATTCTTTGATAGATAATGGGAAGCAGAGGCTATTGCAAACATAGAATTGTTTCAAACTATGCATGCCACATCTAAGAAGGAGCACCACTTCATTGCTCTAAATCTCTGATAGATACAGAAAGCTCAGCTTGTCACTCATGAAAATTTCATGAGCCACACAAAAGTTCTTGGCGAATTGATTAATTTTTGGAAGAGACAATGAAACGTAATGTAAATTATCATTTTAACTAACTCTTATTGTGCAATCTATGGTGATTTGTTAAATAACTGCTACTGATACCTAAATCATGATTTTTTATAGCAGCTTCTGAGTGATCAGAATAGCAGAATACCTGAATGACAAAATAAGAACACAAACCAATTTTTTCCGTATTTCTTTTATACAACACAACATTGAAAGGGATCTTGGAGGTCTTCTAGTACACCATCCTTCTCAAGGAGAGAACCGTAATGCTATTTAGACAAATGATTCTACAATCACTTCATTAAAATCTCCAGTTATGTAGCAGACAGTATTGATTGATTGATTGATTGATTGATTTAAATTTATATACTGCCCTTCTCCTGCTGGACTCAGGGCAGTGCACAGCCAAAAATAAAAACATTCCAATACAAAATTTGAAATTATTAAAAGAATTATATAAATTTGGCCCAAAAATTTAAAACAATCCACATTACAATTTAAAATATCCAGGGGGGGGGGGTGGTATTTCTTCTTTGTTCTTTTTTTTTTCCAGTAGAGGTAGGCAATCCAGAGAATTTTTATTGGCAGATTTTTGTTAAAAGATTACAGGGTTTAATATGATAACCAATCTACGACGTGATCCTGATTGGTCCAAATTTTATTATGTTCTTTTATGGTACTATATGTAGGTCTCAGACAGTCTGTCCTTGACATACGTTTCTGACTGTATAAATAGTGGATGAAAACTCTCCATTTTTCTGAAGTTGTTCACACTGTGTAATCTTTTGATCACCCGCAGCATGTAAAAATGGTTTCTTCTAATATACTAATTTTCTACTTTGAATACAATCTACAGTTAATGCGTGGTTAAGGACAGGTAGATATACGACTAATCCCATAATTTTTGGATTTAAATCTCTAATTCCCTCGGTATTCTAACAGTTTAATAGTCATTTATGGGAACAGATCTCCCAAATCTATGAGATTTTAGATGCTTTGGGATGATCAATGCTGAACCTGAGAATTTGGAGGTGACAGCCCCTAAAATCTTTTTTTTAAAATCAAGTTTTATTGATTTTCCCCCCTCACATTCACCCGCATATTTTATGAACAGAGTATTGGCCGTATCATAATTTATACAATTTATCATATTCAAATACATTTTATTCAATTACAATTTTTGCCAAAATTTCCTTTTTCCATTTTTTTATTGTGTCTTAAAATTTCTATGCTTATTTGTATAATCAACATCTTTATTCGCCTTCAAATTCTAATTTTTCTGTTTTATCTTATATTTATTCTTTTATTTTTTAGTAACTCATTCTTTGTCCTAGCGCATTTATGCATCTTCAGAGTTGCCTTTCTTCCATTTCATTTTTTTTATTGCACAGCAATCTTTCTTCTCAATCTCTTCCATCTCCCTCCCTTCTTTCCTTTCTACTTTCTTCTTCCCTCTTCTCCTACTGCTTCTCTACTTCCCCTTCCTTTCTCTCTCTCCTCCTCTCTTTCTCTCTTTCCCTCCCTTCCTTCCTCCCCTCTTTCCTTTCTTCCCATTCCTCTCTCTCCTTCTTCCTCCCTTCCCTCCCTCTACTTATCTTTCGTCTCTCTCTATTGCTGTATTCATTTTCAATTTTCTATTTTCCACTATGGTGTCCAGGCAGCCCCGACTTTTCTTTCATTTATTTTCTCAAAATTCCCCTTATCTTTTAATTTTTAGTTGTTCCAAACTATGGAAGCCACATCTGAGAAGGACCACCACTTAATTCCTCTAAATCTGCGATAGAGACAGAAAGCTCAGCTTGTTACTCATGAAAAGTTCATGAGCCATATAAAAGTTCTTGGAGAATTGATTATTTTTTGGAAGAGACAATGAAACGTAATGTAAATTATTGTTTTAATTAACTCTTATTCTGCAATCTATGGTGATTTGTTAAATAACTCCTACTGATACCTAAATCATGATTTTTGTAGCAGCTTCTGGGTGATCAGAATGGCATAATACCTGAATGACAAAATAAGAACAGAAACCAGCTTTTCTGTATCTGTTTTATACAACACAACAGTCGAAGGGACCTTGGAGGTCTTCTAGTACACTACCCTGCTCAAGGAGAAGACCCTACAACAATTTAGGCAAAAGACTCTCCAATCACTTCATTAAAATCTCCAGTTATGTAGCACCCAGGATTTCTGAAGGCACATTTTTGCATTCATTCATTGTTCTATCAAGAAATCCTTCCTTATTTCTAATATTATTTCTAATTATTTCTCATAATTAAGATGATTCTACATGCAGAAAACTATTAAGATTATCCAGAATGGGTTCAAACCATAATTCTACATCAAACTGCTCACTGAAATAAAAGAAGAGTCCAATTCAAAGGGAATACCTGCCAAGGCTGCAGATTTGGAAGATCAGATTTTTTACCCATCATAGTTTTCTTCCTATTGAAACCCAACATGTGTAGAGCCTGCAAAGCATGAGCCACAGCATAAACAGCATTGTAGACACTGTAGCTTTGCCCAGTCATTTCCATTTCAAATACAGGCCCAGGAAGATCCTCCAGCTTCATATCCATAGTGCACTGAGTATTGTCCATTGCTTGTAACTCTGCTTTTGGAAATGAACAATCAAACGATTGTTCCCAAACATTTAGCCGAAACCCATCTCTGTAGTCTGAAAAAGGATTAATGGTCTGAAGAAACTCCTTGAAACCTGAAACTGCTGTTGAGTGAACAGCGAAAGAAATAGCTCCATTGTACATCTTCAGATCCCATTTGATATGAGTGCCTGGTAATACAAAATCAATCTGTGCAGTCATGATCCACACCTTTCTTAATAATGCAGTTTCCTTGCTTTCAGGATCTACCATAAATGTTACAAATCTTAGCCACATAATTACGCAGGCTTCTCCATAGACAAGAAACACATTGGCTTTGCTATTCCTCATATTAATGGAAATAATGGAGATCATTTGAGAAAGTTCAAAGAATCTTTCCAAGTGGACTAGTTGAGGAAGCCTTTCTATAAACGCTGAGCAGATTCCGTTCTCTGAAAGTAAGGGCTGTATTTTCTGCAAGAAATTTTCTCCATTGTTCTTATCAGGTGAAAATATCCCAATCCACGTCCACCTGAAACGATGAAGCAGTTGGACAATCCCAATGTACTGATGGTCCTCTTTGGGGACCATGAAATATAGTGAAGAAAGCTTATTGGTCTGAAATTCCTCTTGGGCTAATGAGCCGTATGTCAGCTGAAAGAAATTCCAGTAGCATTCTTTAGAGTCTTTAGATTAAATTTAATTTTCCTATCTTGTTTTCTTTTTTTTTATTAAAGAGTTTTACAAAAAAAATGTACAAATATTTCCCCCCCCCTTCCTTACCCTCCACCCAACCACCCACCAAACATCCCAGAACAAAATACAGGGTATAACAATTATCAATCATAAACTAGGCTAGCTATCTATGGACTCCTATCCTCCCCCTTCACTCTTTAACTCCCCTTTTACATATACTCTTAATTTTTCTATTCATTCATATGCTATTTGATACTTTTTAGTCCGATATTTGTTTTGAATATATTCAATCCATCTTCTCCATTTCGATATATATCTTTCTTGTGAATAGTCTTTCAAATAATGCCTCCTACTAAGGCAGCATTTAACATCCAGCTGCCTGCAATTATTGCGAATTCAATTTTCACCAGGCTCAAGGTTGACTCAGCCTTCCATCCTTTCTAAGGTAGGTAAAATGAGGACCCAGATTGTGGGGGCAATAAGCTGACTTTGTATAAAATATACAAAAGTATGAAGGCTATTGCTTAACGCATTGTAAGCCGCCCTGAGTCTCCGAAGAAGCAGGGCATATAAATAATTTTTTTTAAAAAAATGCTGAAATTTTTGTCATTTCTGCTAAATTTGCTACTTTTAATAGTAGCAAATAGTAGTAATTGCCTTCAATAGTAGGCAATTCTTCCTTCTTCCAATATTGCGTCACCAAAAGTCTAGCTGCAGTTATTAAATTTAAAATCAATTTAGTCTCTATAACCGTACAATCTGTAATTATACCCAACAAAAACAACTGTGGAGTAAACCTTATCTTCTTTTTAAGAATATTTTGGCTAATCCACCATATTTTTATCCAAAATGCTTTAACATTTTACAAGTCCACCAAAAAAAGATAATAGGTGGCATCTTCACAATCACATCTCCAACACTTAGATTGCAAATTCGGATACACACAGGCTAGCTTTTTAGGATCTAAATGCCATCTGTAAAACATTTTATAAAAATTTTCTCTTAAATGTTGTGCTTGTGTAAATTTCACATTTCTAACCCATATTTTTTCCCAAGTTTCCATCATTACTGGTTCCTGAATATTTTGTGCCCATTTTATCATACAATCCTTAACTAATTTCGTTTCTGAATCTGTTTCTATCAATATATTATATAATCTTTTTATATGCATTTGGCTTTGATCTCTAATTTGTTTTACCAAATTTTCCTTGTTCTGAATGATACCAATTCTCTGATCTTCTTTCCATCTAGCTTGCAGCTGTCCATACTGAAGCCAAGTTTGAATTATCCTTTCTTCTTTTAATGCATTTAAGGACTTTAACTGCAACTATCTTGTTTTCATATAAAATATATCTAAGGAACGTTTTCCCCCTAGCATTCTTTTAAGAATATACTAACAAATTTCTTGGTTTAGAACAGTGGTTCTCAACGTTCCTAATGCTGCGACCCTTTAATATAGTTCCTCATGTTGTGGTGACCCCCAACCATAAAATTATTCCTAACACCATTGAAAATATGTGTTTTCGGATGATCTTAGGTGACCCCTGAGAAAGGGTTGTTCGACCCCCAAAGGGGTCCTGACCCACAGATTGAGAACCACTGGTTTAGAAGTTCTCCAAGATCCCTTCCTACTCTTATTCAGAGGATGTTCTCATTGGGTGAAAATATTTCAAACACATTCATTAGATCAATTGTTTTAATAGAAGCCATTCAAATCTTCCCTCAGGTATGGAATGATCCATAATACTCACTTCCTGTATTGTAGTTTCAGAAAAGAAGGCCAAGTAGTAGATCTTAAGCCAGGTAGAACATCTTAAGAGAAAACTAAGCCTAATCTTTGATGCCCATTAATTATTCCATAACAACCATAAGATTAAGAATTTTCTGCTCAACCCCTTCAGAACTTACTTGTGGAATCTTGAAGAATCCTATAATTTCAGCTATATAAAATGATGTGACAAAATCCAATCCTCCAATGATAGCCATGAGATTTTTCTGGCGATCACAATTGAAGTTAGGGACAAATTTCTGGGATTTGAAAAGTAGGTCCAGAGTGCTGCGATAGGTCTTCCTTGAATCATAGTAACTGTCATAGATGTGGAACCCAAGAGTGACATTAGGTAAGATCTGGGAGTCCGCATTGATCTCCTTCACAGCAAAAGCCAAGGCAAGGATGTGCTGATAGAATTTGATTATTACACTGCAAATTATTTAAATAGCCCAGTTGAAAAAGGAAATTGGCAAATTCTCCTGAGGTGGCATCCTTTCTATAAGAAATAAACATTTCTTTCTCCGATGAAGGTAGGAGAGTAATAGGTTTTCTAAAGTACTGAATAATTTGTACACAGTTCAGACTTACTTTTCTGCAGTAATTGCACGATTTGCAACAAATATCCTCTACAATAATATAAAAAATTGTGCTTTTTTCATGGAACTCCATTTAGTGTCTAATTTCCCCCCAAAATTAATAATTCCAGCATATATCAGTCATTTATTGTATGTATGTTTTGCTCAGAGTGACAATACAGACTTTTTTTAAAGAATATTACCTTAAGCTTACTAAATGTTCTTAAAAATATATTTTGCACCGAAGTTTCATACATTATATGAGAAACACTTCACCATAAAATAAAGAAAAAGGTTTATTCCATAACTAAAAACATTTGAAAGATAGACTTGGATTAGATATAAAGCCTATATATACAGGTGAAACTCAAAAAATTAGAATATCGTGCAAAAGATCATTTATTTCAGTAATGCAACTTAAAAGGTGAAACTAATATATGAGATAGACTCATTAGATGCAAAGCAAGATAGTTCAAGCCTTGATTTGTCATAATTTTGATGATTATGGCTTACAGCTCATGAAAACCCCAAATTCACAAACTCAGAAAATTAGAATATTGTGAAAAGGTTCAATATTCTAGGCTCAAAGTGTCCCACTCTAATCAGCTAATTAAGCCATAACACCTGCAAAGGGTTCCTGAGCCTTTAAATGGTCTCTCAGTCTGGTTCAGTAGGAATCACAATCATGGGAAAGACTGCTGACCTGACAGTTGTGCAGAAAACCATCATTGACACCCTCCATAAGGAGGGAAAGCCTCAAAAGGTAATTGCAAAAGAAGTTGGATGTTCCCAAAGTGCTGTATCAAAGCACATTAATAGAAAGTTATGTGGAAGGGAAAAGTGTGGCAGAAAAAGGTGCACAAGCAGCAGGGATGACCGCAGCCTGGAGAGGATTGTCAGGAAAAGGCCATTCAAAAGTGTTGGGGACTTTCACAAGGAATGGACTGAGGCTGGAGTCAGTGCATCAAGAGCCACCACACACAGACGGATCCTGGACATGGGCTTCAAATGTCATATTCCTCTTGTCAAGCCTCACCTGAACAACAAACAACATCAGAAGCGTCTTACCTGGGCTAAAGACAAAAAGAACTGGTCTGTTGCTCAGTGGTCCAAAGTCCTCTTTTCTGATGAGAGCAACTTTTGCATCTCATTTGGAAACCAAGGACCCAGAGTCTGGAGGAAGAATGGAGAGGCACACACTGCAAGATGCTTGAAGTCCAGTGTGAAGTTTCCACAGTCTGTGTTGATTTGGGGAGCCGTGTCATCTGCTGGTGTTAGTCCACTCTGCTTCATTAAGTCCAGGGTCAACACAGCCGTCTACCAGGAGATTTTGGAGCACTTCATGCTTCCTTCCGCAGACAAGCTTTATGGGGATGCTGACTTCATTTTCCAGCAGAACTTGGCACCTGCCCACACTGCCAAAAGTACCAAAACCTGGTTCAATGACCATGGGATTACTGTGCTTGATTGGCCAGCAAACTTGCCTGACCTGAACCCCATAGAGAATCTATGGGGCATTGCCAAGAGAAAGATGAGAGACATGAGACTGAACAATGCAGAAGAGCTGAAGGCCGCTATTGAAGCATCCTGGTCTTCCATAACACCTCAGCCGTGCCACAGGCTGATAGCATCCATGCCATGCTGCATTGAGGCAGTAATTGATGCACAAGGGGCCCAAACCAAGTACTGAGTACATATGCATGCTTATACTTTTCAGAGGTCCGATATTGTTCTATGTACAATCCTTGTTTTATTGATTTCGTGTAATATTCTAATTTTCTGAGATTGTGAATTTGGGGTTTTCATGAGCTGTAAGCCATAATCATCAAAATTATGACAAATCAAGGCTTGAACTATCTTGCTTTGCATGTAATGAGTCTATCTCATATATTAGTTTCACCTTTTAAGTTGCATTACTGAAATAAATGAACTTTTGCACAATATTCTAATTTTTCGAGTTTCACCTGTATATCTATAGGTTATGAACCTTTTACTCTCATGAGCAATTTTTGGGAAACTGATTAACATTAGGAAAAGAAAAAAAGAATTCTTACGTTGGTGTGCCATATGATGTTTTATAAGGATGTTCCTTAAAATTAATTTCATGAAGGTTGTAAAAGGTGTGGGACACTATCCCGCCAATGATGAGGTCACCAGATTGGTACCACTCATGTGGAACAAGGAAAGCATCACTTGCTGGGCAGCTCAGAGTCACTATTTCCTTCACTAGGAACACTAGAAGGAGCAACATCTTCACTATTGAAAATCCGTCTTTAATCCCATCCTACAATAAAGGTTGTATTATTCAAATAGCTAATACAATGATTAATTCAAGGTTTATATCTGAGAGGGCACCTGATCAGAGGAAACCCCACCCCCCAAATTGGGTATTTGGATATCCATGAGAGTGAAAATTTGTGTCTTCAATAGAATCAGTGTTTGAACAGATACACTGACAGAGGAGAATAGAGGGAGGAAACCTGTAGCAAGGACTCTGACACACATCCATTATTATCCTTGTGCCAATCTCCCTGGGGTTGAAGATACATTGAGTGCTGTTGAATTGAAATAACCTTCTGTGCAGTCTTTGATGTTTTTGCCTAGTGAAGAAAATAAGGTGATTCCTGTAGGAGACAATTACTTTGTTTTTGAGGAAAGAAGAAGTGTCTGATGTTTAAATTCTTTTTGAAATACACAATTGCTCATAAAATGTACAGGGGGAATTTTCAACACAAAATACACTTATTTTTTTTAAAAAAAATACATTGTTTTTACTATGAATGATAAATACAGTTCACCTTCCCTTGTTATAGTATTAACATGCATAGATGTTTTGGCATTTCCTCATTTTAAGGAGTTTTCCACTATTTCCAGATCTCCCTAGAAGGTGTTTCACAATGTACTGTAGAAAGTTTCCACCCATTCCTTTATTAGAAGAATGAAATACTTTAGGAAATATTAAAAAGGCACAATATTTTCCCTAAAACAGAAATAAAAATCTTAAAGGAAACAGAAACTCAGCCTCAGCTCCCTGCCCCCAGCAGATATTTTAGTGATAGCCTATCTAAAAAACAAAAGTCTGGGCCAGCTTTTCTACAAGACAAAAGACCTTCACCCCCCCCCCCCCAGGACATAATAGGATTAGCCCTCTACCTATCTTGCAGCATAGCTAACCACATGGCATCTGGGGACACTACATCAGCCCAAGATTCAACCAAATGTGATTTTGACTGCCTACAAAGTTAGCTATGACCCCTGGATTTCTTCCACAGGAACAGGAAGCTCCTTCTTGCTCAGGAACAGGAAGCTCAAGGGCAAGGCCCAAGAGAGGGTGTAAATACATCTCTCTCTAACTCAATGAGTTCAGCTGTATGTGGACTTCAAACCCATGTGGTCCTGTCCACCAATAAATAATCTTTCCAATCATCCTCCATTTTTCCAGTGTCTTTCTCTCCACTTGGAACTGATTCCAGATGGATATTTCTTCCAACAGTACTTCCTGAGAACTTTTAAGATCTTATATTTTAAAACTTTGCCCATTTAATTTTCTGTATTAGAGGAGAGACAATTTCTGGTCTGCAGTGGAAAAAAATAAGGAGGTCAGTAGTACATTCAGGGGATGGTTACATAGACAGATAGCTAATTCTGGAACCCATGAAGAAGTCAATCATTGTCATGTGCAAGGGAGCAAAAGGCCAGGAAGAGCACATTTTCTTCCACTTCCCCCATGTAGAGAGCATTACAGTAGTCCAGACTGTTTCCCCATGGGTGAGTCCTTTTCAGTAATAAGGGAAAGAAGGATTCATAGCGAAACTGTGATATCAGCTGTCTCTGACATCCGAATTGGCTTTGAATCACTTCCAAGCATAAGTGTATGACCATGATGGCAAACCTATGGTATGCGCGCCACAGGTGGCACATGGAGCCATGTCACCTGGCATGCACGGCGGTGCCCATTCCTCTTTCGGGTTTCCGGCACATGCATGCGCACCGACCAGCTAGTCTTCTGGTTACTGGCACACATGCAGAGTAGCCAGAAGTTACTGTGCATTTGGGGGTGAACCCTCTTTGCAAAGGCAGCAGCAGCTCCTCCTCCTCCTCCTGCCAGCCTTGCTGTAAACCTTGGGGCTTGCCTTATGGGGGAAGGAAAAAGGTCCTGGTGGGGGCGGGGCGAAGTCCATGGTGCCAATGACTGCAGCCATGCTTCGGAGAAGCCCCGTTGGAGTGCCGATCAGCTGTGTGCATGGCAGCAGCCAACACAAGAGAAACGGGATGCCAGATGCTCAGCTCTGCAGCCCCACAGAGCTGGTTGGATGATTTCCGGCATGCCACAATGGCGCGGGGCTTGCCTACATAACTTTGCCACCACCGCTGCCTCTTTGCTGGCATGAATGGCCTGTCACTGCTGCCTCTTTGTAGTTATTTAGTTAAAGTTATTTAGGCAAGCCCCGTGCCCTGCTGCCACAGGCTATGCCGAAAATTGCCTGACATGCTCCAACAGGGCTTCTCCAGAGTGTGGCTGCAATTCCGCCCCCCCTCAGGACCTTTCTCCCCCACACCATAAGGCAAATCCCGAGGTTTACATCAAGGCTGGCAGGAGGAGGAGGAGCCGCCACGGACTCTGAAAAGAGGGTTCCCACCCCAGGACCTTTCTCTCCTCTATAAGGCAAACCCTGATGTTTACACCGAGGCTGGCAGGAGGAGGAGGAGGAAGAGCCACCACTGCCTCTGCAAAGAGGATCAACCCCCCCCCCCAACCAGGACCTTTCTCCCCACCTACCCCCGTAAGGCAAACTCCATGATTTACAGAGAGGCTGGCAGGAGAGGAAGAGCCACCACTGCCTATGCAAAGAGGATCCCACTCCCAACCAGGACCTTTCTTCCCCCCCCCCCCCCCCGTAGGCAAACTCCAAGATTTACAGCGTTTGCAGCTTGCAACCAAGCGCTGCCACCTTCTTGGCCCCTTTCTCAGCGATTCGCAGTCGGCGGTGAGAAGAAGAGGCAAGCGGGCTTTTTAGGGAATTATCGAAACTCATCAGCGGCTGAGAGAGCCTACCCATCTGGCCACCTCTCCTCCAATGGAATGGGAGGGAGAACTCATAATCAAGTTCAACTAATATGATTTATTGCTTAAAATCCATTCAGTAAAATAATGGTCAGACCTTTTTTAAAATGGAGATAAACATACAAGATTCACAAACTCAACACATTTTACATTTGAAAGAAATCCAAAACTGATATCCTATGATATTGTGTTAACTATATGTTCATACAATGGTAATCAGTTTTTTACTGTATTTATGTAACGCTTTAGGAATGATTAGTATAGAAATGATGAACATGTCTCTACAAACATTGGACATCGTTTGAGCCAAAATCTGAAAGATCCCAACAGGGAACAAAAAGCTAGGTGACCAAAATCAAATTCAATGGATACGTTGAAAAGAAGAAAGGACATGGTTAAAGAATCTAAGAAAATGGTGATAACACAGCAATATGAGCCCTTAATTAGGAATGGACAATCATAATAAATCTTAATAATCATAAATGTGATACATAAATACTTCTTTGACAAAAATAAAAAAATAACTGTTCCTATAACTTTATATACAGTATTATTCATATAG
>WNWU01017203.1:1442-13545 GCA_012654045.1 Ptyas mucosa | reverse complement strand
ATTCTATTCTATTCTATTCTATTCTATTCTATTCTATTCTATTCTATTCTATAATGGAAATTTATATTTATGAAGAGATTGGACAGCCAATTGTTTGAAATGTTGTAGGGTCTTCTCCTTGAGCTTGCTGGTTTACTAGAAAACCTCCAAGATCTCTTCCAACTGCGTTGTATTGTTTAGTATAAAATAGATACCAAAAAAATCTGTTTCTGTTGTTATTCTGTCATTTGATTATTCTGCCATTCAGATTATCAAGAAGCTACTATAAAAATCTTGGTACACATGTTGATAGGAGTTATGTGAGAAATCGCCATAGCTTTACACAATAATAGTTAACATGATAGTTAATATTACTTTTTATTACCACTTCCAAAAATAATCAATTCTCCAAGAAGGTTCTGGGTGGCTCATTAAATTTTCATGATTGGCAAGCTGAGTTTTCTGTCTCTATCAGATATTTCGAAGAATGGCTGGCCCTTTTTAACTGTGGCATGCATAGTATGAAACAACCCTATGTTTGCAATAGTGTCTAACTCACATTTATCTATTAAAGAAAGCTTGTGCCTCAAATTGTAAAATCTGGTTAAAGAAAATTAGTCAGACCTGATACTCTCAAATAGCTTTGTACCAATGAGTAAATATTGGATATGATCTATCTTGAATTAGTTTGCTAAGTAGTAAAGTTAATTGGATAAAGTGACATAAGCCAATTTTCATTCTGTTTCGATTCATTTTTACCTTTCCTTAAAATAATATCAAATTAATAAGAGAGTGGACATGGAAATTTCCATGCAGTATTGATTATCAATTTTCTAAGTGTACATATTTAATAATAGCTATTGGAATAGGAAGAATGAGCGAATGTAACTTGCATTTGTGGTTTCCCTCTCTATTATATTGCTTTTAATTCCCTTTCTGTTTTATTCCCTTTCAAGTAGCTCCATTCATTTCTTCAAGGTATTTCCTTTAACAATTCAGCTGGGGAGAGAGTATTCCTGAATGAGAAAGGGGAAGCAATAGGTGGATTCGACATCACCAACTTGGTCACTTTTCCAAACAGATCCTTTCAGAGAGTTAGAGTTGGAAAGCTGGATCTACAGGCTGCAAATGGGAAGGAATTATCCATTGATGAAGATACAATTGTCTGGAATACAGCTTTTAACCAGGTATCGAATTAGTGAATTGACCATGCCTTAATCCATTATGATCCCATATTGAACCTAGTCTCTTTCAAAATCTGATTCCTGGATTTTAAAGAAACAGTGGAATATTCTTTTCAAATGTTGTTGATGATCAAGCATTAAATTGACAAAATGATATTACAATACAAAAGCCATGTTTGCAGATTTGGTTTGCATTTCCATTTGAAATCACAAGAGTGGCCATGTTTCCATGAAATTGTCACCCTGTGCAAATATTTATTCCCCCTGCTCTTCAAACAGGACCTTTTCTACATAATTGTGCTTTCTACATATTTTTAAGTTGTGGACAAAACTAATAAATTCAGTATTCTTTTCCATGAGATTGTCACCAAGTGTTATTATTTGTTCGCCCTGTCCTACAAACAGGAAATTTTGTACATCATTCTAATTTCTACTTTTTTTTAATTCCTACATCTTTTTATCTATCCTTTGGGAAATAAAAAGAAATAATTCCCCTCCATAAAGGAGAAAAATTACAAACTGTTTTAAATATCTCCAAATTCAAAACCTTTTATGTTGATCACCAGGTCCCTCCACTTTCTCGATGCAATGACCCCTGTTTCCCTGGATCCTGGAAGAAAGGGATTGAGGGGGATCAGTTCTGCTGCTATGACTGTGTTCCATGCCCAGAAGGGAAGATTTCAGATCAAAATGGTAGGCTAGGAATTCTACCATTTTTTAATTAGACTTAAACAAATTTTAGTAAAGTAATTAAATAATGCTTTTAAATAAATTATTTAAATAATAAATAATGCTTTTCATTAAAGCATCAAATTAATAAGGTGATTTTCAATAATATGGAACACCAAGAAAGGAGAGTATTTGCAGCTCAGGGTTGAAATAAGGAGTCCTTGGTACTCTCTGAGCTTGCTTGTTTTCTTGCAAATGTTTCATTACCTTAACTAGGTAACATGATCAGTACTAGTAAGGAGTGATGTTTGCTGTCAATTGTGTGAGAAGGGGAAGGAGAGGAGGAAAGAAAAAAGTAGAAGAGGATAGAAGAAGGGAGGGAAGGGAAAAAGAGGAGAAGGATTGTTGTAAAATAAGGGAGATGGAATGGTAGAAGAGCAAACCCCAGTATACTTAAATGTTTTAGGATTAGGATTAAGGATTTAGGATTAAGATTCAACTAATATAAAAGTTAAAAGAGCATATGTATGATTAACAATGGATAAGAGACTGTACATTTAAGACATGTGTATGAGAAATATAAATAAAAAACTTTTTCAAAAAAAACCCCAAAACCCCAAAAGGACTCCAGCACATCTCCACCAGTAATCAGCATCAGATCAGCATAGATTAACTCCAGTGTTAACTTCAGACCAACAATCAAGTAAAAAAATACCCCAACCAAGAAACTGCCAAAGAGCCATAATAAACAGCCCAACCAAGGAATCTCTAAGACAGTCCCCACCCACACAGACAGGCAAGATACCAGAATATAAACTGACAGCAAGCAGCACTCCTTATTAGCACTGATGATGTTACATGCTAAAGTAATGAAACGTCTGCAAGGAAATAAGCAAGCTCAGAGAGCACCAAGCACCCCTCAATAATATGGAATGCCTAGATGAAAAAAAATATGCTTGATTTTCCTTCCAGATATGGAAGATTGCTTTGAATGTCCAGAAGATCATTATCCAAATAAAGAAAAGAAAGGATGTAGCCAGAAACTGCTGGTTTTTCTAACTTTTGAAGAAACCTTGGGAATTGGTTTAGCCTCAGCAGCTCTTGGTTTCTTCTTCTTGACATCTTGGGTACTTGGAACATTTATTAAGCACGGGGATACTCCCATTGTCAAAGCCAACAACCGGTCCCTCACTTACACCCTCCTTGTCTCTCTTCTGCTCTGTTTTCTCTCCTCTTTGCTCTTCTTCAGCCAACCTGGCAAAGTTATCTGCCTTCTCCGACAATCAATGTTTGGCATCACTTTCTCTGTGGCCATTTCTAGTGTACTGGCTAAAACCATCACAGTGGTTTTGGCTTTCATGGCCACTAAACCAGGCTCTCAGATGAGAAGATGGGTGGGGAAAAGATTGGCTTTTTCTATTGTACTTTCCTGCTCTATCATCCAGGTATGCATTTGTATTCTTTGGTTGTCGACATTTCCTCCATTTCCTGAGTTGGATATGCACTCAGAGCTCCAAGAAATGATTTTACAATGCAATGAGGGGTCAGCTTTCTTCTTCTACTGTGTCCTGGGCTACATGGGTATCTTGGCCATTGCCAGCTTTATTGTGGCTTTTCTTGCCCGTAAATTACCTGACAGCTTTAACGAAGCCAAGTTCATCACCTTCAGCATGTTGGCCTTTTGCAGCGTGTGGATCTCCTTCTTTCCAGCCTATCTGAGCACAAAAGGCAAAGCCATGGTAGCTGTGGAGGTCTTCTCCATCTTGGCCTCCAGTGCTGCATTACTGGGATGCATATTTCTGCCAAAATGCTACATCATTGTTTTGCGTCCTGACCTCAACCACAGGGAGAAACTCACAAAGAAAAATTAGTGCATCCTTTGATTTTTCTGTCTCAGAGAAATGGCTGAAAAAATTACTATTAAGACTATTATCTATAGGAAACATATAAGTGATCAGAAAATAGAGTTTTTATTTCTGTCAAAGAAAGATTTGTGTAGGATGTTTATGATTATTATGGTTTATTATGATTGCCCAGTCCAAAATCAATGCCCTTGCAGCTTTATTTTCACCATTTTTCAAGATTCTTTAACCTAATGCTTTCTCCTTTTCAGCACTTCCATTGAACTTGATTATGGTCATCTCATTTTTTTATTCGCTGTTAGGATATTTCATATATTGGCTCAAATGAAGTTTTATATTCAACGTTTTTATGCTTTGAATTCCTAAAGCATTAAATTAATATAGTAAAAAGCTGGCTTCCGTTTTAAAAACATATATTTTAACACAGTATCATAGTATATTAACTTTGGATTTGTTACTGTTCTTTCAAATGTAACATTTATTGAGTTTGAGATTCCTGTAAGTTTAACTGCATTTTAGAAAAGGATGACAATTATTTGAGTATATTCTTCTACATAGATTTTAAGCAATAAATTAGATTATTTGAACTTTGATGTATGGACCTGTTTTTTTTCTGTCTGATATTAATCACCACTCCCATCATTATTTACTGGGTCGCAACAGAAAATATCAGAATCACATCTGATCAAAAGCAGAAGGAGCAGCTGACCATACCACAGTGGATGCTATACTGTGCCATTTTTGCAATCTGTGCCCTTTGATAGTGCTCCAAATAATAGAAAAGATGCAGAATTTGGTGCATCCGTTGTCTGTCAACTTCAAACCGAACCTGGCAGGAACCGTTTTCTCGTTTTTCAGTTGCCACACACTACGGAGGTGGGGGGAAGGGGGTGAAGATGTTGGAATGCATTGCCTGATGAAACACCGCTCTTTCTCATGGGTACCAAGGTCATCTCCACAGGGGTCAGATAAAGAAGTGTGGGAGTGCCTAAAGAGCCCGCCAATTCATTTAATTGGACAATGTGACCAGTAACACATGGGGAGGGAGTCATTTTCTCCCTATCAATTGGTGCTCCAATATGCCTTCCTCCTGGCACATCCCAGGCTGTTCCTCCTGGCCTTCGGATGGAACCTGAGGCATTGCCAGAAAGGAGGGTCCCGGAGAGGTAGGCCTTGTCAGTTCCTCCCCATCATCTTCTGAGACCTCTTCCTCTGTTAGGACAGGCTCGGGAGTCGGGGTCACAACACCACCTCTCACAATGATTTTGGAGGGGGAAACAGTGTATGAATTGAAAGAAATTTTGGATTCTAGGTGAAGAGGCAAGGGCATTCAGTATTTCATCCATTAGGAAGGCTAGCTCATGGGAGAATGCTAGGAATGTTCATGGCCCCAACTTTTAGCAGCAACTCCACCAATATCTCCCTGAAAAACCCTGTCACTCCAAACTTTCAGCTCCCTACCTGGCTTCACCCAAGGAATTCATAGATTAAGGAGATAACAAGTTTTAGTGGTTACAACAAAGGAGGTGCTGAATGGTTGATGATGCACCGCTGTCCACTTTGGACATTCATATCTCAAGGGTGAAGGGTGACATTATATATGTTTTGCAGCCAGCAACACCTGTGTCAACTGTATTGGCAATTGTGCATTTAAAAAAGCATTTAAACTTCGGCTTTAACTACTTTAAACTTCGGCTTTAAACTACTTACTCTCTCAACAAAAGTGAAGTAATTATCTCATACAGGAGTCACCATATTTTCTTCACTAGGCAAAAACATGAAAGACTGTACAGAAAGCCATTTCAATTTAACAACAATCAACATTTCTTGAATCCCAGGAAGATTGGCACAAGGATAATAATGGTTGTGTGTCAGAGTCATTGCTACAGGTTTCCTCCCACTGTTCTCCTCGGCCAGAATATCTCAGAGAGAGCAAGACCATCTAAACAAATACTCATTGCTGAAAATTCATATAGACTTGACTCTCTCAGACAAATAGAAATAATGGACTGCAGTGTTAATGGATTCTGGGGCAACAACTGACTTTATAGATTTTATGATCATTAAAATTTTTATAAATCCCTACAGTTCTTCTAGACACGCCAATAGAAGTAAAAACAATACATCACAAAATTTAAAAGTTGGTCCAATTATGTGGTCCATGCTGCAAATAGCGGTAGGCCATCATACTCAACTGTTAACCCTGTACGTCACCAGCCACTATCACCTTCGGATCATCTTGGGATCAAAGTGCCTGAAACTTCAAATCCCATTATTAATTGGAGGCTGAAACTCTGTCTTTAACAAATCCAACTTACCATTTTTTCCAAGTATAAGCAGACCAGAAGATCCATTGCAGTAACTGGAAGAACCAAGTTACTAGTTAAATACGCAGATTGGCTAGATGTTTTGGGGAAGGAAGAAGTCCTTCCCCCACATAGAGACCACATCTTTGCTATAGACAGGTTCTATGGGGTGGAGCTAAAATACTCACTTAGATATAGTACCTCATGTCAGTTAAGAGATGCCCTGGTGCTTATTTACCTGGATCAAAGAACAGGAAATCCTCAACAAGTTTTTAGGGGCAACCAAAGGATGACCTCCAAGGAGCCCCACCAGGCAATGTATCCTCAGTTACATTTGAGTAGGGCTCAAAGGACAAAATAGTAGTGTTCCATCTGTTTGTTAGCTTTGCCATGATGACTAAAGAGCAAGGCATGAGAAATGGTTGCTGGAATCGGGTATATCTAGTTTCATAAAAAGGACTAGGGGTGACATTATACGAGTGTCCCAATACCTCAGAGGCTGCCATAAAGAAGAGGGAGTCAAGCTATTCTCCAAAGCACGAGAAGGCAGAATAAGAAGCAATGGATGGAATCTAATCAAGGAGAGATCCAATCTAGATCTAAGGAGAATTTTCCTGACAGTTAGAACAATTAATCAGTGGAATGATTTGCCTCCAGAAATTTTGTGTGCTCTAACATCGGAAGTTTTGAAGAAGAGACTGGACAACCATTTGTCTGAAATGGTATAGGGTTTCCTGCCTGAGCAGGGGGTTGGACTAGAAGACCTCCAAGGTCCCTTCCAACTCTTATTCTGTAGAAATAATAAAGACGGAAATGTACTGTAAAAATAAAAATAAAATAAAATAAAATAATAAAATAAAATAAAAAATAAAGTAAAATAAAAATAAAGTGAAGTTAAAATATAATCTGGTTGTGGCATGTGAGAAAGATTAGAAGATGAAACATCTATGATGAAATTGTAATGCAAATTCCACCCAGTTTTTCCCTGCATTGTCAGTTGCACAGAGGGATGTCATTTCCATCGATAAAAGGTTGACTGTTATGCTTTATTAAAATTCCCATGAATAATCAGCCTAAATTCTTTGGAGTGGACTCAGCCAACTGGATCAATTCGGGAGACGGCTGGCTTTTTTTTAACCTCTCCTTGACTTGAAATGAACTTCTTGTCTGAGTCCAGTCTGTCAGCCCTGGAGCCATTTTGGAGCTTCTTCAGGGCCACCACACTCGAGCTGACTAGAGCTGTGGGAACAGGAGGGTGGGAGATAGAGATAGCTGGGGACTTGTAGCCAGAATATAATTGTTTCTCCTGAGAACCAAGGACGTTGTCACCAGGTGCTGGGGAGGCTTGAATTGAAAGCAACTAGATTTGGGATGGTGACCGGATTGGGCCATGAGATGGATATGTGGACTGGGGGAAAGAATTTTGACTTTTGATTTGGGTGGGGAAATCCACTGGACTTTCCAAGTCAGGCTTTCACCAATGTGTCAATATGACATACCTAATAAATTTGGACTTTGAGGAGCACCTTTGAGGAGTTTTGATTGCATTGCATCTGTTACTTGGAACCCTGACACACTATTTTCTGACAGTCTTCTGGGAGATACATTCCTCCAGGAGTTTACTGATTTCATTATCTGAATTTTGATCTGGTGGATGGAACAAAAATTCTCTGTCAGAATCAGCTTCCTGGTTTTGCTCAGAAGATCAGGGAAAATTAGTCAGTGTGGTTTTCTGACACAATAATACATGGAAGTGCCAGCAAGTTCAGCTGAAGAGAAAACTCATTCTTGGCATTGTCTAAAGCAATGGTCCCATGGCTTTGAAGAGAAGATGAATACCATTTGCTTTCATCATAGAGGGATGGATTTTGCTAATCCATTTTCCTGGAGACTGACGGATCCAGTCCCAACCATAGTTACTATTAGTGATGGAAACAACCGTAACTTTACAGAGCAAATTGAGATTTTTGCCCTAGTCTTACATTCATAGCCCTGATGAAAGAAGTTGTACATCAGAAAGGGACCCTAAAGAAGGAGAAGGAATAAAATTAGAATTTGCATACATTGGGAAATAAAATATTTACGATTGTATCCTCACATTTTGGCATGGCTATCAGAGAAAAGAAAAAGAGCAAGAATTTCAAAGAGTATCTCTAAATGAATTTCCTGCAACTTGACATATACAATTTGAAGAAAATGTAGAGATCCAAAATAGGGACTCTCCTTTTAAAGGGGAGAACTTCATGATGATATTACATAAGCCCGATATACAAAGAAGCTCTAGGAATGCAAGGTTCAGTGGAGAACATGTATTAATTTAGAGCTTCCTTCCTTCCTTCCTTCCTTCCTTCCTTCCTTCCTTCCTTCCTTCCTTCCTTCCTTTCCTTGCTCCCTCCCTCCCTCCCTCCCTTCCTTCCCTCCCTCCTCCATGACAGCTGACAACCCAACCCTAATGCGTCTAGCAAAAAAAATTATGGTTCCACAGCCATTTTAACTGTCCCATCTGGATCTCTGAGGAAATTTTCAATATTCACTTTCTATCAGGATAAATTGCTTAGAGGTTGAGTTTATGAGTCTACAATCAAACTCTGAGGAAAGAGTAGATATTACAGAAGATGGCTTCCTTCCCATATTGGAATTCCTCTCCGGGTTTTGCTGTTTCATTAGTACTTAGCTATTCATAAAATTAGCCTAGAACAGGGAAGCAGATGAAAAGTTGCTCTACCTGACATTTGGCTCTTGCACATGCCAAATGACTGACTTTCCCATATGTTCCAGAATTAACTACATTTCTATGTAACCATGCCCTGAATGTACTACTGACCTCCTTAATAGTTTTCACAGCAGCACAGAAATTGCCTCTCCTCTAATATAGAAAATTAAAGGGAGGGACAGAGGTTTCAAAGAAAAGAATCTTACAAAGATCTCAGGAAGTACATTGTGGAAACAAAAGAGGTATCCTCTTCCCTTCTAGGGGGATCTGGAAATAATGGAAAACTTCTTAAAATGAGGGAATGCCAAATCATCTATGTACATTAATACTATACAAAGGAAGCTGAACAACATTTATCCTTCATAGTAAAAATAACATAAATTTCAAAAAAGAAGTGTATTTTGTACAGCAAATGCTCCCCTGTATATTTTATTAGCAATTAAGCATTTCAAAAAGCATCTTAACATCAGACGCTTATTCTTGCCTCAAAAACAAAGTAATTATCTCCTACAGGAATCACCATATTTTCTTCTCTGGACAAAAACATGAAAGACTGCACAGAAGGTTATTTCAATTCAACAACAATCAATGTATCTTGAACCCAAAGGGATTGGCACAAGGATAATAATGGCTGTGTGTCTTAGTCCTTGCTGCAGGTTTCCTCCCTCTGTTCTCCTCTGCCAGTGTATCTCTTCAAACCCTGATGCAATTCAAGACACGAATTGGCACTCTCATGGATATCACAATGGTGGCTTTTCTAATGAGGCGCACTCTCAGATATAAACCTTGAATTAATCACTGTATTAGCTTTTGAAATAATACGTTTATTGTAGGATAGGATGAAAGACTGAAGAGTGAGATGTTGCTCCTTCTTGTGTTTCTGGTGAAAAAAATAATGACTCTGAGCTGCCCTGCAAGTGATGCTTTCCTTGTTCCACATGAGTGGTACCAACCTGGTGACCTCGTCATTGGTGGGATAGTGTCCCACACCTTTTACAACCTTCATGAAATTAATTTTAAGGAACATCCTTCTATAACATCTTACGACATACCACAGTAAGGATTCTCTTTTTTCTTTTTCTAATGTTACTCAGTTTCTTTACATTATGGTGAAGTGTTTGTCATATAATGTATGAAACCTTGGTGCAAAACATCTTTTGAAGAACATTTAGTAAGCTTAAGATAATATTTTTTTTAAAAAAAGTCTGTATTGTCACTCTGAGCAAAACATACATACAATAAATGACTGATACATGCTGGAATTGTTCATATTCCATTTTGAGGGGAAATTAGAAACTAAATGGACTTCCATGAAAAAAGCACTATTTTTATTTCTTGTAGCAGATATTTGTTGCAAATCATGCAATTACTGTAGAAAAGCAATTTTGAACTGTGTACAAATTGTTCAATATTTTAGAAAACCTATTACTTTCCTACCTTCATCAGAGAAAGAAATGTTTGTTATTTCATATAGAAATGATGCCACCATATGAGAATTTGCCAACTTCCTTTTTCAACTGGGATATTTAAATCATTTGCAGTGTAATAATCAAATTCTACCAGCACATCCTTGCCTTGGTTTTTGCTGTGAAGGAGATCAATCAGGACTCCCAGATCTTACCTAATGTCACTCTTGGGTTCCACATCTATAACAGTTACTATGATTCAAGGATGACCTATCGCACCACTCTGGATCTACTTTTCAAATCCCAGGAATTTGTCCCTAACTACAATTGTGATCACCAAAAAAATCTCATGTCTATCATTGGAGGATTTGATTTCGTCACATCATCTTATATAGCTGAAATTATAGGATTCTTCAAGATTCCACAAGTAAGTTCTGAAGAGGTTGAACAGAAAATTCTTAATCTTATGATTGTTATGGAATAATTAATGGGCATCTAAAATTAGGCCATGTTCTACATGGCTTAAGGTCTCCTACTTGGCATTCTTTTCTGAAATGACAATGCCAGTTACAGGAAGTGAGTATCAAGGATCAATACCTGAGGGAAGATTTGAATGGCTTCTATTAAAACAATTGATCTACTACATGTGCCTGAAATGTTTTCACACAATGAGAACATCCTCAGAATAACAGAGTTGGAAGGGACATTGGAGGTCTTCTAATCCAAGAAATCTCTTAGTATATTCTTAAAAGAATGCTAGGGAAAAAACATTCCTTGGATATATTTTAGATTAAAACAAGATAGGAAAATTCAATTTACTCTAAAGACTCTAAAGAATACTACTGCATTTTGTTTTAGCTGACATACGGCTCATTAGCCCAAGAGGAATTTCAAACCAGTAAGATCTCGTCACTATATTTCATGGTCCCCAAAGAAGACTATCAGTATATTGGGATTATCCAACTGCTTCGTCATTTCAGATGGACGTGGATTGGAATATTTTCTGTTGATAACAACAATGGAGAAAATTTCTTACAGAAAATGCAGCCCTTACTTTCAGAGAATGGAATCTGTTCAGCATTTATAGAAAGGCTTCCTCAACAACTCCACATGGAAAGATTCTTGGAACTTTCTCAAATAATCTCCATTATTTCCATTAATATGAGGAATAGCAAAGCCAATGTGTTTCTTGTCTATGGAGAAGCCTGGACAATTATTTGGCTAAGATTAGTAACATTTCTGGTAGATCCTGAAAACAAGGAAACTGCATTATTAAGAAAGGTGTGGATCATGACTGCACAGATTGATTTCGTATTATCAGGATTTCAAATCACATGGGGTCTGAAGATGTACAATGGGGCTATTTCCTTCACTGTTCACTCAACAGCAGTTGCAGATTTCAAGGAATTTCTTCAGACCATAAATCCTTTTTCAGACTACAGAGATGGCTTTCGGCAGAATGTTTGGGAACAATCATTTGATTGTTCCTTTCCAAAACCAAAATTACAAGAAAAGCAGAGTAGAAAATGCACTATAGAGATGAAGCTGGAGGATCTTCCTGCACCTATATTTCAAATGAAAATGACTGGCCAAAGCTATAGTATCTACAATGCTGTTTATGCTGTGGCTCATGCTTTGCAAGCTCTACACATGTTGGGTTTCAGTAGGAGGAAAACTATGATGGGTAAAAAAACTGATATTCCACTTCTGCAGCCTTGGCAGGTATTCCCTTTGAATTGCACTCTTCTTTTATTTCAGTAAGTGGTTTGATGTAGAATTATGTTTTTAATCCATTCTGGAAAGTCTTAATATTTTCTGCATGTAGAATCATCTTAAGTAGGAGAAAAACATGGAAATAAGTAAGAATTTCTTGATAGAACAATGAATTAATGCAAAAATGTGCCTTCAGAAATCCTGGGTGCTACATAACCGGAGATGTTTATGAAGAATTAAAAAATTAAATTAAATTAAATTAAATTAAATT
>WNWU01017202.1:0-25232 GCA_012654045.1 Ptyas mucosa | reverse complement strand
AAGCAAAGCAAAGCAAAGCAAAGCAAAGCAAAGCAAAGCAAAGCAAATTGTTTATTTATTTATTTGTCAAACATGTACAAGATAGCAGGTATAGGTATAAACATAAAGAAAGGAAGTAAGTACAGATAAATGGGGACACTAAGACAGGGATGGTAGGCACGCTGGTGCGCTTATGCATGCCCCCTTTATGGACCTCTTAGGAATGGAGTGAGATCCATGCTAGACAGTTTGAGGTTAAAGCTGTGAAGGTTTAAGAACAATTGAGTCAGGTAGAGCATTCTAGGCATTGACCACTCTGTTGCTGAAGTCGTATTTTCTGCAATCGAGTTTGGAAAAGCTTACCTTGAGTTTGTATCAATTGTTTGCCTGTGTATTATTATGGTTGAAGCTAAAAAGACTCTTTCCATCCTGCTTACAATCTTTTTGGACTGTTGCCCTCTGGCAGAAGATACAGAACAATTAAAACTCGGACCACACGTTTTCTGAATAGATTTAACCCAGAGCTATAATTGCACTCAACAATGAACTAAAGGGCCACCATCAGTGAGCTATTGGACAGTATTACTTGGTCTGTTGTGTGGATGTTTGGGTGGTTTAGGGGTGGGGAATTGTGGTGGGTGGGAGTGTGTTTGGGGATTATGTGTGTGGGACCTGGTCTTTGGGTGTCAAGTAAATTTCGTTGTATGTGTATACTGTGTATACACATACAATGACAAAGTTTTTTTAAAAAAATAAGTCATTGAGAGGTAAGACATTATAGCAGATTATTGTTGTGGTCCGCCAGTGGCCTTTGGATCTGGCAGCGGAGTCGGACAGTGAGGAGGTTGAGGAAGAACATGGGCCAGTCCTGGAGGCTGGGGAAGGCCTGGATGAGGGCTCAGCATTGGAGGCAGAGATGGGGCCAGGGCCATCTGTGTCACGAGTATTTTCAGGGTTGCTGCGGCTACATGATTAGCCACAAAAGAGGTATGGCCTCAATCAACCCATCTGCTGTAAGCAATTACCTGCAAGCCTTCCCCGCCCTAGATAATTGCAGGTTTGCTCACAATATAAGCAAGCACCTTTCGGCTTGCTACTTGGGCCTCGACAACTGGTCAGGCCTGATCCAGCTAGTGTTCACTGCTGGAAGAAGATTGCAGAGCCCAGCACGATGCTGTAGAAGGGAGGAGATGCTGATAAGGACTCCAGACGCCGGCTGCTGAGATATCACAGATGCTTGTGTTTTTGCTGTTTTTAAGCACACAAGCCAACGGTTAGGTTGTGCTGGAAATTCTTCTCCACACAGACCCTCAAGCCACGTTGGTGCTTGAACTGCTTTTATTCTCAGGTGACTTTTTTATTGTGAAGTCTTCGCTGCTGCCCTTCATTTGCCTTGATGATGTGTCAATGCCAAAGACGTCCACCTTTGCATTAACCTTTGTTTCTTGTGAACTGTTTTTGGTATTGTGGAGAGGAATCTAGGGAGATAGCCTGGCTTCACATACCCAGATAAGACTTTGCTTTTAATGTGGTTTTTAAAGGCACAGTGTCTTTTTAAGTATTTTAAATCAAATTATATATTTATTCAAGGCTCCTTTGTCGGTTTTATTTCAATCCCAGTATGTTTGCCCATGAGCTGGTTTGCGGTGCGGGATACCCCTCAACCCCACACCCCACAATCTGGGAGTGATGTGTGGACTCTGGAGCCTCCAGAGGCTGACAGCAAAGAGGCAGAGGAACAGGAAGAGCCTGTTACCCCAGGGCTCTCTTTTGGGCCCAGTGCTCTTCAACATCTTCATCAATGACTTGGACAAGGGGATAGATGGGGAACTCATCAAATTTGCAGATGACACCAAGCTGGCAGGAATAGCCAACACTCTAGAAGATAGGCTCAAGATACAGAAGGATCTTGAGAGACTTGAACATTGGGCGCTATCTAACATAAAATGAAATTCAACGGTGAAAAAAGCAAGGTTCTACATTTAGGGAAGAAAAACCAAATGCAGAGGTACACTATATGTGGTACCTTGCTCAATAGTAGTAACTGTGAGAGGGATCTTGGAGTCCTAGTGGACAACCATTTAGATATGAGCCAGCAGCGTGCAGCAGCTGCCAAAAAAGCCAACACAATTCTGGGCTGCATAAACAGAGGAATAGAATCAAGATCACGAAGTGTTAATAATACCCTTTATAATGCCTTGGTAAGGCCACACTTGGAATATTGCATTCAGTTTTGGTCACCACAATGTAAAAAAGATGTTGAGACTCTAGAAAAAGTGCAGAGAAGAGCAACCAAGATGATTAGGGGACTGGAGGCTAAAACATATGAAGAACAGTTGCAGGAACTGGGTATGTCTAGTTTGATGAAGAGAAGGACTAGGAGAGACATGATAGCAGTGTTCCAATATCTCAGGGGTTGCCACAAAGAAGAAAGAGTCAAACTATTCTTCAAAGCACCTGAGGGTAGAACAAGAAGCAATGGGTGGAAACTAATCAAGGAGAGAAGCAATTTAGAACTAAGAAGAAATTTCCTGACAGAACAATTAATAAGTGGAACAACTTGCCTGCAGAAGTTGTGAATGCCCCAACACTGGAAATTTTTAAGAAGATGTTGGATAACCATTTGTCTGAAGTGGTGTAGGGTTTCCTGCCTGGGCAGGGGGTTGGAGTAGAAGACCTCCAAGGTCCCTTCCAACTCTGTTGTGTTGTATAAAACAGATATAGAAAAACTGATTTGTGTTCTTATTTTGTCATTCAGGTATTCTGCTATTCTGATCGCTTAGAAGCTGCTATAAAAATCATGATTTAGGTATCAGTAGGAGTTATTTAATAAATCACCATAGATTGCACAATAAGTGTTAGTTAAAATGATAATTTATGTTACGTTTCATTGTCTCTTCCCAAAAATAATCAATTCTCCAATAAATTTTGTGTGGCTCATTAATGTTTCATGAGTGACAAGTTGAGCTTTCTGTCTCTATCAGAGATTTGGAGGAATGAAGTGGTGCTCCTTCTTAGCTTGCATAGTTTGAAAGAACTCTATATTTGCAGTAGTCTCTGCTTTCTATTTATCTATCAAAGAATGCTTAAGTCTCAGATTGTAAAATCTGGCTAAAAGAAATAGCTTCAAATAGCTTTGCACCAGTGAGTAGTGATTAGATATGTGGTTTAAGTAGTGGACATAAAACATAATTGAAGGACCTGACATAATCCCAAAAGCCTATTTTCATTGCGCTTCAGTTCATTCCTACCTTTTCTTAAAATCAAATAATATCAAATAAATAATGGAGTGGATATGTACATTTCCATGCAATATTAATTATCAAATTTCTAAGCTTACATATTTAATAACAGTTATTGGAATATGAAGAATTAGTGAATGAAACTTGAATATGTTGTTCTCTTCTCTGTTATATTGCTTTCAATTGTCTATCTTTTCTATTCTCTTTCGAATAGCTCCATCCATTTCTTCAAGGCATTTCTTTTAACAATTCAGCTGGGGAGAGAGTGTTCCTGAATGAGAAAGGAGAAGCAACAGGTGGATTCGACATCACCAACTTGATCACTTTTCCAAACAGATCTTTTCAGAGAGTTAGAGTTGGAAAGCTGGATCTAGAGGCTTCGAAAGGGAAGGAATTATTCATTGATGAAGATGTGATTTTCTGGAACCCACATTTTAACCAGGTTTGAATTATTGTATCAAATATACTGCAATCCATTATGATCAAATACTGAACACAATCCATTCAGAAATCTCATTTCTGTTTTTTTAAAAATGAAGAGTGGCACATTCTTTTCAAATTCTGTTGATGATCCAGCACTCATCAATGTGAAAATATGATATTACAATACAAAAGACATATTTGCATATTTGGTTTGCATTTCCATTTGAAATCATTTGAAATATTGGCCATGTTTCCATGAAATTGTCACCCTGTGTAATTATTTACTCTCCTTGCCCTCCAAACAGGACCTTTTCTACAACAATGAAGCTACTACATCTTTTTAAGTTGTGGATGAAATTAATAAATTCAGTATTCTTTTTGGAAGTCAAAAATAATTTCCCTATATAAAGCATAAAAATTCCAAAGTGTTTTAAATATCTCCATTTTCAAACCCTTTTATAATTATCACCAGGTTCCTCCACTTTCTCGATGCAATGACCCTTGTTTCCCTGGATCCTGGAAGAAGGGGATTGAGGGGGATCAGTTCTGCTGCTATGACTGTGTTCCATGCCCAGAAGGGAAGATTTCAGATCAAAATGGTAGGCTAGGAATCCTACCATTTTTTGTTAAATTTAAGCAAAAACAAAAACAAAAACAAAAACAAAACACAAACAAGTAGTTTACTACTTGCATAAAATTAAAGAGCAGATTTTGAGTATTATAGAATGCATAGATGATAAAACTCCTTTACTTTTCTTTTAGATATGAAAGATTGTTTTGAGTGTTCAGAAGATCATTATCCAAATAAAGAAAAGAAAAGCTGTATCTTGAAACTGGTAGCCTTTCTAACTTTTGAAGAAACCTTAGGAATTGGTTTATCTTCAGCAGCTCTTGGTTTCTTCTTCTTGACATCTTGTGTACTTGGAACTTTTATTAAGTATAGAGATACTCCTATTGTCAAAGCCAACAACAGATTCCTCACCTACACCCTGCTTGTCTCTCTTCAGCTCTGTTTTCTTTCCTCTTTGCTCTTCCTCAGCCAGCCTGGCAAAGTTATCTGCCTTCCCCGACAATCAATGTTTGGCATCACATTCTCAGTGGCCATTTCTAGTGTCCTGGCCAAAACCATCACTGTAGTTGTGGCTTTCATGGCCACTAAACCTGGATCTCAGATGAGGAAATGGGTAGGGAAAAGATTGGCTTTTTCTATTGTACTTTCCAGTTCTCTCTTCCAAGTATGTATTTCCATTCTTTGGTTGTCAACATCTCCCCCATTCCCTGAGTTGGACATGCACTCAGCTCTCCAAGAAATGATTTTACAATGCAATGAAGGGTCAGCTTTCTTCTTTTATTGTGTCTTGGGCTACATGGGTATCTTGGCCATTGCCAGCTTTATTGTGGCTTTCCTTGCCCGTAAATTACCCAACAGCTTTAATGAAGCCAAGTTCATCACCTTCAGCATGTTGGCCTTTTGCAGCGTGTGGATCTCCTTCTTTCCAGCCTATCTGAGCACAAAAGGCAAAGGCATGGTAGCTGTGGAGGTCTTCTCCATCTTGGCCTCCAGCGCTGCATTACTGGGATGCATATTCCTGCCAAAATGCTACATCATTGTTTTGCGACCTGACCTCAACCACCGGGAGCAACTCACAAAGAGAAATTAGTTCATCATGTGATATTACTGGCTTAGAGAAATAGCCTAAAAAAGAAATAGAAGGAATGCTGTGTATAGGAAAAATACTGCATATAAAGTTATAGGAACAGTTATTTTTTATTTTTGTCAAATAAGTATTTGTGTATGATATTTATTATTATTATTAAGGTTTATTATGATTGTCCAGTCCAAAATAAGTGCTCATGTTGCTGTGCTATCACCGTTTTCCAAGATTCTTTAACCAAGTCCTTTCTTCTCTTCAACACATCCTTTGAATTTGATTTTGGTCATCTAGCTTTCTTGTTCCCTGTTGGGATCTTTCAGATTTTGGCTCAAACGATATCCAATGTTTGTAGAGACATGTTCATCATTTTTATACTATCCATTCCTAAAGCATTACATAAATACAGTAAAAAACTGATTACCATTATATGAACATATAATTAACACAGTATCATAGGATATCAGTTTTGGAATTGTTAGGGTTTTTTCAAATGTAAAAAGTATTGAACTTGTGAATCTTTTACATTTATCTCCATTTTAAAAACAGCTGACCATTATTCTGCACAGATTCCTCTGCATAGACTTTAAGCAATAAATCAGATTAGTTGAACTTGATTATGCATGGACCTGGTTTTTTTTCTGTCTGATGTTGACTCCCACTCCAAAAAAGTTTTCTGGGGAGCAATGGAAACAACCAGTGGTGGGATTCAAATAGTTTAACAACAGGTTCTGTGCAGGGGTGGGTTCTAATTTTTTTTACTACAGGTTCTGTGGGTGTGGCTTATTTTGTGGGCATGGCTTGATGGTCATGTGACAATTATTTAGGATTTAGCAGAGGTACTGGTCTACCAGGCTTTTAACTGCTTGCAGAGCTGTACCGATCGACCCATTTATTTTTGCAGGCACTGGTCTACTCATATATTTTTGCAGGTGTTGATCTACTCATGTATTTTTGCAGGCACTGATCTACTCATGTATTTTTGCAGGCACTGGTCTACCCATTTATCTTTGCAGGCACTGATCTACTCATGTATTTTTGCAGGCACCGATCTACTCATTTGTTTTCTTTTAACACTGACCAGCTGTAGGGTGGCCCTTTGAAGCCCCGCGGCAAGTGTTTAAACAGTTTTTTTTCCCTCTAGTCATCAGCTGGGACTCAGGAGGCAGCAATAGATTGGGGGCGGGGCCAACTAAAAGGTAAGAATAACGCGGGGGTGGGGGGTGGGGGGGCAGAATCGGTTCAGTGATATCATATCGTCACCGCTACCGGCTCGATGGAACCGAGCCGAACCGGGAGGAACCCACCTCTGGTTCTGTGGCCATGCTAGGTAGTCATGTGATTAGGTAGGAGTGGCTGTATGGTAATGTGACTGGGTGGGAGTGGCCAACTCAATGTCACTCACTTCAAGGGATGCCTCGCTTGGCCCCTCCCCTCCCAGTCACTCCTTATCATGCCCGGCCTCAACGTATCTATAGTTCTGTAAAAATGTTGTTCACCTTTTTTCGACTTTATTATCTGCATCTATATATTATAGATGTACTTTCATGGACCACTGAAAGGAGGAAATGGCTCACATGCTTTGCCCCCGAGTGTGATATGCAGGTAACAAAACAGGCTTTTGAGGGGCTGCCACAAAGAAGGAGGGGTGTATTTTCCAAAGCAGAAAGCAAAACAAGAAGGAATGGATGAAAACTGAAGAAATAGAGAAGCAACCTAAAACTAAGGAGAAACTTCCTGACAGTGACAACAATTAACCAGTGGAACTACTTGTCTCTAGATGTTCTAGGTGCTTGATCACTGGAAGTTTTTCAGAAAAAAATGGACAGCCATTTCTCTGAAATAGTATAGGGGTCCCCCCCCCCCAGGTCCCTTCTAAGTGTTATTCTGTTATTCTGACACCTTTCCAAGGCCTTCCACTCAGATTTTGGCATCCTCAGTTTTCCTGCCTGAGAAGGGGTTGGACTAGAAGACCTCCAAAGTCCCTTTCAACTCTGTTATTCTGTTATTCCTGAGCTAAATAGCTAAGTCCCTCATTGGGATCCTCTCTCTTTTGCTCCCTCTAGACTAATGAGTTAAAGAGCTGCCTCTAAACATTCCTTTTAATAAGATTTTTAGAAAACTGCATTTGAAAGTTCTTCATGTCTCCTTACCCTGAAGACCCAATTTCATTTGGAATTTAATCCCAAACTGATTGCCCTTTTATCATTTCTCTTGATTCTTCTTCAAATTGCACCCCCAAGAAGCCATCTCTTTCTTTCTCACTCTCTCTGTCTCTCTCTCTCTCTCTCACACACACACACGCACACACAAACACACAATTTAAGCAAATTCCCTTGTCTTGGGGACTTTAGAATCATAGGCTAGTTCCTTGGAAGTCTTATAGTTCAAACTTTTGCTCAAGGCAGAAGACCTCATACATACTTGGTCTGTTGTGTGGATGTTTGGGTGATTTAGAGGTGGAGAATTGTGGTGGGTGGGAGTGTGTTTGGGGATTGTTATGTGTATTGGACCTGGTCTTCGGGTGTTAAGTGAATTTCGTTATATGGGTATACTGTGTATACAATAAAGTTATGTATTTATTTATTTGCGGATTCACAGACATCTTGCTTTTGGCTGCAAGAACTGCAGGCAGCCTTCCTGGCCACACAGTTCCTCCTCCCACTGCCCCATGTGAGGTGGGAGGCCCATGCAGCGGCGGCAGAAGAGTGAGCTCCAGAGAAGTGGCAGAAGGCAGCACTGGTGGCGGAAGGCAAGCTCCAGAGTGGTGGTGCTCTGGGGAGGCAGGCATATGTCCTGAGTCTGCACTGCATGCGATCACTGCTACAGAGCAGCAGTCTTGGACCCAGTATGGCATCTCCCCAAGGGCCACTCACCTGCCTGCTGGCTGGGCCGGATGCAGCATGTGTCCCTGTCACAGGCTGAATGTGGGACCCAAGGCAGAGTGGAAGTTGAACTGACAGCAATCACCTGGAGGCCATACAGAACCCGAGCACACCAGGCCAAAAGGTGAGCAAACCTCGCCGTGTCTGCCTGAGTAGGCTTTTTGGCTGAGCACAGCGGCTCTCCCTCCCCTGCCGTCGGCATCGGCCTTACCTTCCAGAGCTTCCTCGCACCTCTGCCTGCCTGAATGCCATGCTCTTCAGATCCCAATGGGGCCAGTGTGCAGCTGTCCATAAAGGTAAGGCTAATGGTAGGTAGCCTTCGGGGGAGACACTGCACTGGGGCCGAGCCTGCATCTCCACTGTGGTGCATGCAATCAGCCCCAGAACATCCACCTGCCCTCCCAGAGCACCACTGCCATGGGCACTGGCCCCATTGGGATCTGAAGGGCAGGGCACTTGGGCCAGCGGAGGCACATGGAAAGACTGGAGCTTCTCAAGGCCTTCAGAACAGATCAGGTTGTCCAAGGCTTTGCTCCCCAGAAAGGGCTCTATCCTGGAGGGCTGTGTGACTTGGGCTTCGAGAAGCAGTAGGAGGCAGAGCGAGAGAAAAGATAGAAGGCAGAGAGAGAGAAGTGGTAGGAGGATGAGAGAAGTGATAGGATGCAGAGGGAGAGAAATGGATTGAGGCTGAGAGAAGTGATAGGAGGCAGAAGGTGAGAGAAACATGAGGCTTTGGAGATGAGCACCCTTCCAAGCCCCACTTCCCTGAGGGGGTGCCCAGCTGTGCTTACCTGTTCTGCTGCTGGGGCAATTGGGAGCAGGCCAAGACAAGTGGGAAGCTGCCACATCATAGGCCTCAGCAAAGGCAGGCAAGCAGGCTTTGCTGCATGGCCACATGGTTGAGGCAAGGGAGCCAAAGAGCAGCTACAGCTATGCCACGGTGTCAGTGGTGGGCTACAAATTTTTTAACAACCAATTCTCTGCCCTAATGACTGGCTGGGTGGGTATGGATGGGTGGTCATGGCCAGGGTGGGCGTGACACAGGACTCATGTGGTGCTAAGGCAGGACTTCCTGAGACCATCCCTCATTCTCATTATACAGGTAATCCTCCAGTTACAAATGTAATAGAGCCTGCTATTTACATTTGTAACCTGGGGATTCATTTGATTGAATCACATTAAATGAACATGATCACTCCCTGCTTTTCCCAATGCATTTGTTAATCGAATACGCAGGTCTTTAAATGTACATGAGGTATCTCAGGCTGGGGAACAGCATGTGGGGCCTAGTCCTGGAGCAAACCATCCAAGGTCTCCCCCAATCCACTGAGATACCTCATGCTCCCCTCGGGTTCCCACAATTGCTTCCTCCACCCCATCTGCTGTGTCTCCACAGATTGGGCCTGCTTTGCTAGCATCTCATTTTCCACTTACTCCTCCCAATCCAATTTCCCAGGGATTACTTACTCTTTTTTTGCTATAAAGGTATAATTTTTATTGATATCTATTCTCTTAATATAACTAAATAAGCCATTATACACTTGAAGCATTGTGAAATACAATCTGATCAGAAACAAGAAATTTGACAAGCCAAATGTACAACACTTGATAGTAGCATTATAAAAAGACTTTTCCATGAAATGTTTGAACACTCAGAATTTTTAAATCTGACAATCTTATGTCAAAACTGGCTAAAATGATATGAATACCTTTGAAACATTGAATTTTGTGACATGGATTTCAAGAACTACAAGAAGACAAAACTACATTAGTTGTTCAGTGCAGTCTCATTCTAACATTAGTAAAAGGTTTCTCACAGACTCTCAAGCAAATATAAAAACTTGCTGGATTTGTGATTATTTCCTCCCTACATTGGGAGGTGTTCTTCTGCTAATGGAAGCAGCTATCTGTGAACATAGATACCTTTTAAAATTTTAGCAAGTACCAATATATATTTTTTGGAAACAGTAATAAGACCACTTTAGAAACCACTGTAGGGTCTCTATATAGCTGTTTAGGGATTTTGCTCCCTTAGGAATTCTGTTGCTTTTTTTTCTTCTTCCTTTATATTGTTCTAAATAGACAAATTATTAAGAAAAATCAGTTAAGGAGTAGAGCTTTAGAGGATGGTGAGAGAGGAACTACTCTGAAGAAACAGATTGATTCTCAATGAATATTCACTTTTCTTTTATCAAAACAAAAATGTACAACTTGCTACAAAAATCAAAGGAGGGACATAAATGATTTAGTTGAAAATCAGGGACATTTTTAACATATAGTTAAACATAATCTTTTATATTTTTAAACATAATCTTAATAGCTTATATTCATACTAACTTAGTTACCTTTACTTCCCACTGAAAATAATGGAAATGTTAATCATACTATTTGTTTTATTACTTACATTTGAAGATCTTATCTTTTTGAAGACCTCCAGAGGTCCAGAAGAGGCTAGCCCACTGGCAGAGAAGCCAAAATGTTTTATTTAGATGATGGTGAAGCTGTAAGAATGTGAGATCTAAGGAAAACATTTTCACCAGCTTCTGAGTAAAAGACTTCGGCTGGGGCCATGTGGCCAGCAGGCCTAGGCCTGAACTGGGCCACAGCAGCTTCCTGCTTCAGGGATTGAGGCAGCAACAGCAGCAGCCAATGAAAGGGGAGGTAGCTTCCTTTGTTTCATCAGGCTGAACTACAAGACTTGTTGATTGGCTGCCACACCCCAATCACTAAAGCTGCTTATTCGAACTTGCCAGTCAGCAGCAAGAAGACTGGGCCCAAAGTAAGCCTGACCTGACTGGATAAAAACTAAGCCTGCAGGACCTCATGGCAGAGAAGTCGAAGTCTTTTATTCAGATGGGGAAAACTGTTTTCATTACATCCCACATTCTTACAGCTTCATTGGCTTCTGAATAAAAGACTTTGGCTTCTCTGCCACATGGCTCAGCCTCTTCTGCAGCTCTTTGAAAAGTAAGTACAGTAAAGCCATGGGAAATGGGGTGGGGAAGGCAGATCAGGGCCAGGGTCCCTTCATTTTGGACTGTAAGAGGCCAGGGGAGCCCTAGGAAGGCCCGGACAGGGCCTGGGAGGGCAGATCGGGGCCAGGGACTTTTCATTTTGGCCTGTAACAGGCAGAGATCAGCTGGGCCACATGGTCGTGGCAAGCAATGGAACCAGAGAGTAGCAGCATCTATGCCTCAAGCATGACTCTAGGCACTGGCCAAGGAAGGCGAGGTGAGATAAGGAGTGACTAACAGGGGCCAGCCAGTGGTGGCATTTGCCGATTTGCCGAACTCTGCACAGTGTGATTCTAAGCCACCAGCCAAGGTGTGAGGCCAATAAGTAGTGGCTGGGTGGGACAGGGCAGGACCAGCCAGCAACTTAACAACTGGTTTGGCCAAAGTGGTGCAAACCACTTGAATCCTATCACTGGAAGAAAGAGATTACCTAAGACATTTTTCAAAATGACAGAAGAAATTTGTACACAGGATGTCTGGAGAGAAATAAATCCAAAAAAGGCTCAGCACACATTCTATTCAGACAGACACAAATCATGCTCTAGAATTGATATGATATGGATGTCCCCTGAATTTAGAAACAACATACTTGAGGTGGAGATAGAACCTAGCATTTGGACTGACCATAACCCAGTAAAATTGACTTGGAGAAGAGTAAAGAAGAATTTCAAGTGGACATTGACCCAATCCATATTAAAAGGGAAAGAATTTACAGAACCTTCAGCAATGGAAATGGATTTTTTCTTTAAAGAAAATGAAAGGGAAGTATGGGATACAGCTAAAGCATACTTCAGAGGATTACCTATAATTTATAGGGCTAAAAAGAGAACAGGTATATGTTAAAAGAAGAGTATAAGAAATTGGAGTTAGAACTCCAAAGTGACCCACAAAAGAAAGCACTTAAAAGAAAAATGGGGATAATTAAACACAAATTGAATTTAATAACCTCAGAAGAAATAGCCCAACAAATCAAAAAGGCAAAACATTTTTTTTGAGAATGCAAATAAACCAGGAAGATGACTGGTGTATAAACTGAAAAAAGAAAGAGAGAAAAGGGTGATAAATAAACTGCAAGATAAACAGGGACACATACCAAAAAAAAACTTGGAAGTCATTCTTTTTCAGTTTTCCTTTTTTCCCCTCTTTCTTTCTTACACTTTCACTCTTTTTCTTTCCTAGCCTTTTCTTTTTTCAAATCAGTTTTTTATTTGTTTATCCCTTAGCTTTGTAATTTTTTTGATGTGCGGAGGATCAACTACTCAGCCATTATAATTCTACATTCCTTATTTACAGAAATCGTATCAAAATTTTAAATGAAATCCACTGGGAGCAATCTTATATAAAGCAGACTCTGAGTCCCTCTAATCAAAAAGTGTTTATTGATAGAAGAGAATATTTGTAGCTCAGGGTTGAACTCTGGGGTCCTTGGTGCTCTCTGAGCATGATGGTTTTCTTGTAGATGTTTCATTACCAAACTACATAACATCATCAGTACTAGAAAGGAGTGGAGTTTGCTCTTATTTTCATATACTAGTGGCTTCCCCCTGTCAGTGTTGATCAGTTGCTTCACAAACAGTGTTTTGATTGCTGCCAGGTCTCTACAGCCTAAGTCAGAGAAGGGCTATTCTGCACCGTTCCCTCAAATGTTCTTTAAAATACAGACTTTCCCAGAATTCCTTTAGGAACCTCCAACATGCAAACTGTGGTTACTCATCCAAAAATGAATCCTCTTTATCTGGAGCTTCAAAATATGCTGTTTGCTAGGAAGATGTGTAGCTAAAAGTCAGTCTACATTTAGTGTACATCTCATGATCAAACAATCTTCCTCAAAGAGCTTCTTTATTGGGTACATCATATCGACACACTTAATTTGGAAACCAACTCTAAACATTTCCCAGCATTTCAGTATAATTAAAATAGCAAATGATTCCCTCCCCAAGTGTTACTGGTCAAATTGTCCAATTAAATGAATTGGTGGGCTCCTTAGGCACTACCTTTTTCATCTGATACCTGTGGAGATGACCTTGGTTCCCAAGAGAAAGATTGGTGCTTTGTCTGTCAATGCATTCAAACCTCCCCCCTCCCATGCACACACCTCTATAGTGTGTGGCAACTGAGAAGCTTTAGGAATTCAAAGTATAAAAACCATGAAATCTCTCTGCAAACATTAGACTTCATTTGAGCCAATATCTGAAATATCCTAACAGGAAATAAGAAAACTAGATGACCAAAATTAAGATCAATGGTTGAAAAGGAAAAAAGCATTAGGTTAAAGAATCTTGGAAAATTGTGAAAATAAAGCAGCATGAGCACAGATTTTGAAATGGGCAATCATAATAAGTCTTAATAACCATAAACATCCTAAACAAATCTTTCTTTGAGAGAAATAAAAACTTCTATTTTTCTAACACTTATATGTTTTGTATAGATAATAGTCTTCCTAGTAATCTTTTCAGCAATTTCTCTGAGTCAGAAAAATCCCAGGATGTATTAATTTCTCTTTGTTAGTTGCTCCCTGTGGTTCAATTCAGGCCGGAAAACAATGATGTAGCATTTTGGGAGGAATATGCATCCCAGTAATGCAGCACTGGAGGCCAAGATGGAGAAGACCTCCACAGCTACCATGGCTTTTCCTTTTGTGCTCAGATAGGCTGGAAAGAAGGAGATCCACACGCTGCAAAAGGCCAACATGCTGAAGGTGATGAACTTGGCTTCATTAAAGCTGTCAGGTAATTTACGGGCAAGGAAAGCCACAATAAAGCTGGCAATGGCCAAGATTCCCATATAGCCCAAGACACAGTAGAAGAAGAAAGCTGACCCCTCATTACATTGTAAAATCATTTCTTGGAGCTCTGAGAGCATATCCAATTCAGGGAATGGGGGGGATATTGACAACCAAAGAATAGAAAGACAAACCTGGATGATAGAGCAGAAAAGGACAATAGAAAAAGCCAATCTTTTCCCCACCCACTTCCTCATATGAGATCCTGGTTTGGTGGCCATGAAAGCCACAACCACAGTGATGGTTTTGGCCAGTACACTAGAAATGGCCACTGAGAAAGTGATGCCAAACATTGATTGTCGGAGAAGGCAGATTACTTCGCCAGGCTGACTGAGGAAGAACAAAGAGGAGAGAAAACAGAGCAGAAGAGAGAAAAGCAGGGTGTAGGTGAGGGACAGGTTGTTGGCTTTGACAATGGGAGTATCTCTGTGCTTAATAAATGTTCCAAGTACCCAAGATGTCAAGAAGAAGAAACAAAGAGCTGCTGCGGCTGAACCAATTCCTAAGGTTTCTTCAAAAGTTAGAAAAACCAGCAGTTTCATGATACAGTCTTTCTTTTCTTTATTTGGATAACGATCTTCTGAACATTCAAAACAGTCATCCATATCTGTAAGGAAAATCAAGGATATTTTTTTTAATCTAGGCATTCCATATTATTCAGGGATGCTTGGTGCTCTCTGAGCTTGCTTATTTTCCTGCAGAAGTTTCATTACCCCAAACTAGATATCATCACACTGTTAGTAAGAAGTGCTGCTTGATGTCACTTTATATTCTGGTGTCTTGCCTGTCTAAATGGATGGGGATCATCTTAGGGAGTCTTTCATTGGGCTGTTTACTGATGGCTCTTTGGAAGTTTCTTGATTGGGGTATTTTTTTTACTTGATTGTTGGTCTGAGGTTAACCTTGGAGTTAATCTGTGCTGATCTGGGTGCTGATTACTGGTGGAGAAGTGCTGGAGTCTTTTTGTTCTCTTTTGGTCTGATTGATTGCCTCTTTTTCATAGTCTATAGATGTTGTTAATGTCTATGTGTCTATTGATGGCTGATTTGTCAGTGTGCCAGGCTTCTAGAAATTCCCTGGCATTTTTGGACTTGGCCTAGTCTAGGATTGTCACATTTTCCCAATTGAAACTATAGATAAATCTGTCTATATATTGTGAAATTACAGAATTTTCTTCATGTCTTCTGATCATCAGTTGGTGTTCATGGATGCATTTGGCCAGCCTTCTGCCTGTTTATCCTACATAATGATTGTTGCAGTTCTTACATTGTATGTTTAGATGACTCCTGTTTTTTCCTTTTGGGGTTGCTTGGTTTTTAGTTTGCTTAGGATATATTGAAGGACTTCAGTTGGCTTGTGTGCTATGCTGATTCCATGTGGTTATATAGTCTGTTTTTAGATATTCTTGACGTATGGCAGTGTAATTCTTTATAAGGTTTGTGTTGGTTATGCTATATTCAGTTGAATGGTCAGGGATTTTTTGATAAAGTTGTGTGGGTATATATTTTGTTGATATGTGTTGTATAGATGCTACATTTCCTTTTTCTGTTTTTCTGTGTTGCAGAAGTGTGTTTGGGCTAGTTTAAATAAAGTCCTTACACCTGATACCCAGACAACTGACAGCAAACAGAATTCCTTACTAGCACTGATGATATTACCCTAGTTAGGGTAATGAAATAAATGCAAGAAAATGCAAGTAAGCTCAGAAAGCACCAAGGACCCCTCATTCCAACCCTGAGCTACAAATATTCTCTTTTATTGGTATTTAATATTATTGAAAGTCACCTTATAAATGTTATATACCCAAGTAGTTTATTAAAGTTTGCTTATGTCTAATGAAATTTGATAGAATTCCTAGCCTACCATTTTGATTTGAAATCTTCCCTTCTGGGCATGGAACACAGTCATAGCAGCAGAATTGATCCCCCTCAATCCCCTTCTTCCAAGATCCAGGGAAACAAGGGTCATTGCATTGAGAAAGTGGAGGAACCTGGGGATAAACATAAAAGGTTTCGAAATTGGTGATGTTTAACAGAGTTTGTATTTTTTCTGAAACAGTAGAAATTACAATGATGTCCAAACTTTCCTGTTTGAAGGACAGGGTGTGAAAATAATAACACTTAGTGACAATCTCATTTCATCCAATTAATTTCATCTTAAAAAGATGTAGAAACCACAATTATGTAGAAAAGTTCTTGTTTGAAGAAGAAGGAGAGCAAATAGTTGCACAGGGTGATAGCTTAATGGAAACATGGCCACTCTTTAATTTCAAATGGAAATGCAAACCAAATATGCAAACATGGCCTTTACATTGTAATATCATTTTGCCACATTGATGAGCGCTTGATCATCAACAAAATTTGAATGTGTTACTGTTTATTTTAAAAAAAACCAGAAATGAGATTTCTAAAGAGATTGTGTTCAATGTGGGAACATAATGGATTAAAGCATGTTTCATACAATAATTCGAAACCTGGTTAAAAGTTGGGTTCCAGAAAATCACATCTTCATCAATGAATAATTCCTTCCCTTTCGGAGCCTCTAGATCCAGCTTTCCAACTCTAACTCTCTGAAAAGATCTGTTTGGAAAAGTGATCAAGTTGGTGATGTCAAATCCACCTGTTGCTTCTCCTTTCTCATTCAGGAACACTCTCTCCCCAGCTGAATTGTTAAAAGAAATGCCTTGAAGAAATGAATGGAGCTACTTGAAAGAGAATAGAAGAGATAGACAATTGAAAGCAATATAACAGAGAAGAGAACAACATATCAAAGTTTCATTCACTCATTGTTCATATTCCAATAACTATTATTAAATATATATGTTTAGTAATTTGATAATCAATATTGCATGGAAATGTACATGTCTACTCCATTATTTATTTGATATTATTTTAAGGAAAGGTAGGAATGAACTGAAGCACAATGAAAATAGACTTTTGGAATTGTGCCAGGTCCTTCATGTATGTTTTATGTCCACTATTTAAACAATTAATTCAAGAGAAATCGTATCTAATCTTTCCTCACTGGTACAAATTATCATCTATGGTGATTTGTTAAATAACTCCTACTGATACCTAAATCATGATTTTTATAGCAGCTTCTAAGTGATCAGAACAGCAAAATACCTGAATGACAAAATAAGAACACAAACCAGTTTTTCTGTATCTGTTTTATACAACACAACAGAGTTGGAAGGGACCTTGGAGCTCTTCTAGTATACCACCCTGCTCAAGGACAGACCCTACAACACTTTAGACAAATGCCTCTCCAATCACATTCTTAAAATCTCTAGTTATGTAACACCCAGGATTTCTGAAGGCAAGTTTTTGCATTAATTCATTATTGTATCAAGAGATTCTTCCTTATTTCTATGCTTTTCTCATACTTAACTTGATTCTACAAGAAGAGTCCAATTCAAAGAGAATACCTGCCAAGGCTGCAGATTTGAAAGATCAGTATTTTTACTCATCATAGTTTTCTTCCTATTGAAACCCAACATGTGTAGAGCCCGCAAAGCATGAGCCACAGTATAAACAGCATTGAAGACACTGTAGCTTTGGCCAGTCATTTCCATTTCAAACACAGGTTCAGGAAGATCCTCCAGCTTCATCTCCCCAGTGCATTCCCTACTATGTGTTTCTTGTAATTCTGGTTTTGGAAAAGAACAATCAAATGATTGTTCCCAAACATTCTGCCGAAACCCATCTCTGTAGTCTGAAAGAGGCTTTATGGTATGAAGAAATTCCTTGAAACCTACAACTGCTGTTGAGTGAACAGTGAAGGAAATAGCCCCATTGTACATCTTCAGATCCCATCTGATATGAGTGCCTGGTAATACAAAATCAATTTGTGCAGTCATGATCCACACCTTTCTAAGTAATGCAGTTTCCTTGCTTTCAGGATCTGTCAGAAATGTTATAAATCTTAGCCATATAATTGTCCAGGCTCCGCCATAGAGAAGAAACACATTGGCTTTGCTATTCCTCATATTAATGGAAATAATGGAGATCATCTGAGAAAGTTCTGAGAATCTTTCCAAGTGGAGTTGTTGAGGAAGCCTTTCTGTAAACGCTGAGCAGATTCCATTCTCTGAAAGTAAGGGCTGCATTTTCTGCAAGAAATTTTCTCCATTGTTGTTATCAATAATAAATATCCCAATCCATGTCCATCTGAAATGATGAAACAGTTGGATAATCCCAATATACTGATGGTCCTCTTTGGGGACCATGAAATATAGTGAAGAGAGCTTACTGATCTTGAATTCCTCTTGGGCTAATGAGCCGTATGTCAGCTAAAAGAAAATCCAGTAGTATTCTTTAGAGTCTTTAAATTAAATTTAATTTTCCTATCTTGTTTTCATATAAAATATATCCAAGGAACAAGGTCAAGCAAGCAAAACCAAGAATTTAATAGTGAATGCCATACCACGTCCACTAATCAAACAGTTGGCAAGAAAATAGGGGTAGTCAGGCACAACACAGGTTATGTAGACAGTAAACACAGGGTCAGTCAAAATTGACTCAAATGTCTATACACCAATACAGAGAGTATGAGGAATAAACAGGGTGAATTAGAAGTTCAATGAGGGCAGATATGATATTGTTGCCATTTCAGAAACATGGTAGGATGAAACCCACAACTGGAATATACAACTAGAGGGATTTAATTATTTAAAAGAAATAGACCAAATAAAAGAGGAGGTGGAGTTGCATTATATATAAGAAATAACTACAAGAAATAGAGCACAACAATGATGGAAATTATCTTGAATGAATTTGGGTCAATATCAAAAGGGGGGTATGACATTGCCGTAGGTCTATACTACTGGCCACCCAACCAAACAGAGGAAGTAGATGAACGTTTTGCTAGTCAGCTAACTAAGGTATGTAGGAAGCACATCAGAATGGTAATAGGGGATTTTAATTACCCTGACATCAACTAGGAGACAAACTCTGCACCAAGTGGAAGATCCAACAGGTTCCTAACAAACCCAGCAGACAATTTTGTTTCTCAAAAAGTAGAGAAAGGAACAAGGGGATCGGCCTATATTGGACTTAATTATCACTAACAGAGACAAAATGATAGAAGGTGTTGAAGCTACAGGAACCTTGGGGGCAAGTGATCACACAATATTGGAATTCAACATTATGCAAGCACAAGTAGTAGAACAAAGTCAAACTAGAATCTTGGACTTTAAGAGAGCTAATTTCAATAAACTTAGAGAGAGCTTGGGAAGGATTCCATGGATGAGAATCCTCAAGGGGAAAACAACTCAAAAAGCTTGGGAAATTTTGAAAAGTGAGATTATAAAAGTCCAGTCTAGCACAATACCACTGAAGAAGAAAAATAACAGCTCTCAAAAGAAACCAGTGTGGCTGCATAAAGAACTCTGACAAATTTAATGACTAGAAAGACATGTATAGAAAGTGGAAAGAGGGGCACATAACTAAGGCAGAATATCAGCAAATAGCCCGAGCCTGTAAAGATGAATTGAAGAAAGCTAAGGCTCACAGTGAACAAAGGCTTGCGACAAAAGTAAAATATACCCCCCCCCCCCAAAAAAAAGCTTCTTCCAACATATTAAAAACAAGAAAAAAGTCAAGGAAACAATTGGGCCATTGCTGGGAGAAAGTGGTGAGAAGGTGACAAGCAATAGGGAGAAAGCAGAACTACTTAACTCATTTTTTTGCATCTGTCTTTACACAAAAGGAAAAAAACAGTCCAACCTATCAAAAACAGCACCACAAAAAACAGATTAGAAACACAAGTTAAAATAGGGAAGAAAATGATAAGTGAACACCTGTCTACCCTAGACGAGTTCAAATCACCAGGTCCAGATGGATTACACCCCAAGGTTCTGAAGGAACTGGCAGATGAGATCTCAGAACCACTGGATTATACCTTTCAAAGATCCTGGAGCACAGGGGAACTGCCAGAGGACTGGAAAAGAACTGATGTAGTTCCCATCTTCAAAGAAGGAAAAAAACAGAATCAGGAAACTACACACCTATAAGCCTGACCTCAATACCAGGAAAGATTCTGGAAAAGATAATCAAGCAACGAATCAGCAAACACCTAAAGCAAACAAAGTAATAACCAAAAGCCAACATGGGTTTGTCAAAAACAGATCATGCCAGACTAATCTTATTGCATTCTTTGACAAAGTGACAAAATTAGGAATGCTGTCAATATAATTTATTTGGACTTCAGTAAGGTATTTGATAAAGTAGACCATAATCTACTACTAGATAAAGTAGAAAAATGTGGGTTAGACAGCATCATCATTAGTTGGATTCGTAACTGGCTGATCAACGGAACTGCATCTACATGGAGGGAAGTATGCAGTGGAGTACCCCAAGGCTCTGTTTTAGGCCCAGTACCCTTCAACATCTTCATCAATTATTTGGATGAGGGGATAGATGGGGAACTCATCAAATTTGCAGATGAAACCAAGCTGGCAGGAACAGCCAACACTCTGAAAGATAGGCTTAAGATTCAGAAGGCTCTTGACAGACTTGAACATTGGGCGCTATCTAACAAAATGAAATTCAACAGTGAAAAAAGCAAGGTTCTACATTTAGGGAAGAAAAACAAAACGCACAGTTACAGTATATTTGGTACCTCGCTCAATAGTAGCGACTGTGAGAGGGATCTTGGAGTCCTAATGGACAACCATTTCAATATGAGCCAGAAATGTGCAGCAGCTGCCAAAAAAGCCAACACAGTTGTGGGCTGCATAAACAGAGGAATAGATTCAAGATCACGTGAAGTGTTAATACCACTTTATAATGCCTTGGTAAGGCGACACGTGGAATACTGCATTCAGTTTTGGTTGCCACGATGTAAAAAAAGATGTGGAGACTCTAGAAAGAGTGCAGAGAAGAGCAACAAAGATGATGAGGGGACTGGAGGCTAAAACATATGAAGAACGGTTGCAGGAACTAGTGTCTAGTTTAATGTCTAGTTTAATGAAAAGAAGGACTATGGGAGATATGATAGCAGTGTTCCAATATCTCAGGGGCTGCCACAAAGAAGAGGGAGTCAAACTATTCTTCAAAGTACCTGAGAGTAGAACAAGAAACAATGGGTGGAAACTAATCAAAGAGAGAAGCAATTTAGAACTAAGGAGAAATTTCCCAATTTAATTGTCAGAACAATTAATCAGTGGAACAACTTGCCTCCAGAAGTTGTGAATGCTCCAATACTGGAAGTTTTTAAGAGGATGTTGGATAACCATAAGTGGTGTAGGGTTTCCTGTCTATGCAGGGGGTTGGACTAGAAGACTTCCAAGGTCCCTTCCAACTCTGTTACTCTATTCAATCCTAACATTCCCCCCTAGCATTCTTTTAAGAATATAGTAAGAAATTCCTTGGACTAGAAGACCTCCAAGGTCCCTTCCAACTCTGTTATTCTGAGGATGTTCTCACTGCATGAAAATATCTCAAGCAGATGTAGTAGATCAATTATTTTTATAGAAGCCATTCAAATCTTCCCTCAGGTATTGATCCTTGATACTCACTTCCTGTAACTGGCATTGTAGTTTCACAAAAAAAATGCCAAGTAGTAGACCTTAAGCCATGTAGAACATATTAACAGAAACCTAAGCAACAAATTTGTTGGAAATATTGCAAAAATATGCACTAAATTGTTTTAATAGAACCAGTTCAAATCATCTCCCAGCTATGGCATGACACCTGATATTCACTTTCTGTAATTGGCATTGTAGTATAAGAAAAGAATGCTAAGTAGACTATAAGCAATGCAGAACATCTTAGAAGAAAATTAAGCTTAATTTTTGATGCCCATTAATTATTGCATAACAACCATAAGAATAAGAATTTTCTGCTCAACTCCTTCAGAACTTACTTGTGGAATCTTGAAGAAATTTATAATTTCAGCTATATAAAATGATGTGACAAAATCCAATCCCCCAATAATAGCCATGAGATTCTTCTGGCGATCACAATTGTAGTTAGGGACAAATTCCTGGGATTTGAAAAGCAGGTCCAGAGAGATGCGATACGTCATCCTTGAATCATAGTAACTGTCATAGATGTGGAACCCAAGAGTGACATTAGGTAAGATCTGGGAGTCCTCATTGATCTCCTTCACAGCAAAAGCCAAGGCAAGGATGTGCTGATATAATTTGATTAATACACTGTAAATGATTTAAATACCCCAGTTGAAAAAGGAAGTTGGCAAATTCTCATAAGGTGGCATCCTTTCTATATGAAATAACAAACATTTCTTTCTCTCATGAAGGTAGGAAAGTAATAGATTTCCTAAAATACTGAATAATTTGTACGCAGTTCAAATTTGCTTTTCTACAGTAATTGCATGATTTGCAACGAATATACTCTACAATAATATAAAAAATAGTGCTTTTTCATGCAACTCCATTTAGTGTCTAATTTCCCCCCAAAAAGGAATATGAACAATTCCATCATGTATCAGTCATTTATTGTATGCATGTTTTGTTCAGAGTGACAATACAGATTTTTTTTTAAAAAAAATATTCTCTTAACATTACTAAATGTTCTTCAAAAATGTTTTGCACCAAAGTTTCATACATTATATGACAAGCACTTCACCATAAAGTAAAGAAAAAGGTTTATTTCATAACAAAAAACATTTGAAAGATAGACTTAGATTAGATATAAAACCTACATTTATACTGAGAACTTTTTACTCTCATGAGCAATTTTTGGGAAACTGATTAATGTTAGAAAAAGGAAAAAAGAATCCTTACTTTGGTGTGTCATAAGATGTTTTATAAGGAGGTTCCTTAAAATTAATTTCATGAAGGTTGTAATAGGTGAGGGACACTATCCCACCAATGATGAGTTCACCAGGTTGGTACCACTCATGTGGAACAAGGAAAGCATCACTTGCTGGGCAGCTCAGAGTCACTATTTCCTTCACCAGGAATACTAGAAGGATCAACATCTTCACTCTTGAAAATGTCTCCGTCTTTCATCCCATCCTACAAGAAAGTTCATATTATTCCAAAAGCTAATACAGTGATTAATTCAAGGTTTATATCTGAGAGTGCATCTAATCAGAGACCCCACAGTTGGGTATTTGGATATCCATGAGAGTGAAATTTCATGTCTTCAATAGAATCAGTGTTTGAACAGATACACCGGCAGAGGAGACTAGAGGGAGGAAACCTTTAGCAATGACTCTGACACACAGCCATTATTATCCTTGTGCCAATCTCCCTGAGGTTCAAGATACATTGATTGTTGTTGAATTGAAATAGTTTTCTGTGCAGACTTTGATGTTTTTGCCTAGTGAAGAAAATATGGTGATTCCTGTAGGACATAATTAGTTTGATTTTGACGAAAGAATAAGTGTCTGATGTTTACATGCTTTTTGAAATGCACAATTGCTAATAAAATGTACAAGGGGGAATTTGCAACACAAAATACACTTCTTTTTTTTAATTTGTGTTGTGTTTACTATGAATGCTAAATACAGTTCACTTTCCTTTGTATAGTATTAACATGTTTTGGCATTTCCTCATTTTAAGACATTTTCCATTATTTCCAGATCTCCCTAGAAGGTGTTTCACAATGTACTGTAGAAACTTAGTATCTTCCCTTCTCCTAGAAGAATGAAATATTTTAGGAAATATTAAAAAGGCAGAATATTTCCCCTAAAACTGAAATAAAAATCTCAAAGGAAACAAATCTCGACCTCAGCTCCCTGACCACAACAGATATTTTGGTGCCAGCCTATCTACAAGACAAAAGACTGGTCCAGCCTAACTACAAGACAAAAGACCTTCATGCCCAGGACATAATAGGATTAGCCCTCTACCCATCTTTTAGCAGAGCTAACAACATGGCATCTGGGGACATTACATCAGCCGAAGGTTCAACCGAATTTGATTCTGACTGCCTACAAACTTAGCTATGACCCCTGCATAGTCCCCTGGGAGTCTGCAACAACCAATAGAATAGAAATTCTTGTGGAATTTCTTCCACAAGAACAGGAAGCTCAAGGACAAGGCCCAAGAGAGGATATAAAAACCTCTCTCTCTCAACTCCAGTGGTGAGATTCGGCCAGTTCGCACCACTTCGGGAGAACCGGTTGTTAACTTTCTGAGCAGTTTGGCAAACTGGTTGTTGGAAGAAATCATTAGGGAAGAGAACCAGTTGTTAAATTACTTGAATCTCACCACTGCCCAACTCCATATGTTCAGGTGCACCAGGACTTCAAACCCATGTGGTCCTGTCCACAAATAAACCATCTTTCCAATCATCCTCCATGTTTCCAGTGTCTTTCTCCCCACTTGGAACTGAACCCAGATGGATATTTCTTCCAACAGTACTTCCTGAGATCTTTGTAAGATCTTATATTTGAAATCTTTGCCCATTTAATTTTCTGTATTAGAGCAAAGGCAATTTCTGGGCTGCTGTGAAAAAAAAATAAGGAGGTCAGTAGAAGATTCAGGGCATGGTTACATAGACAGATAGCTAATTCTGGAACATATGACAAAGCCAATCATTTGTCATGTACAAGGGAGCAAAATGTCAGGAAGAACAAGTTTTCCTCTGCTTCCCTATACTAAACTAATTTCCTGAGTAGCTAAGTCCCAATGAAACAGCAAAATCCAGAGAGGAATTCCTATAAGGGAAGGAAGCCATCTTCTGTGATATCTAATCTTTTCACAGGGTTTAATTGTGGACTCTAAAAGTCAACTTCCAAGCAAATTATGCTGATAGATAGTGAGTATTGAAAATTTCCTCAGAGATCCAGATGAGGCTGTTAAGAAGGCTATAGAACCATATAGTCTTTTACTACATGCCTTAGGGCTGGGTAGTGGGTTGTTAGCCATCAGGGAGGGAGGGAAGGTGGGAGGATATTATCAACAGAAAATATCCCAATCCATGTCCACCTGAAATGGTGAAGCAGTTGGATGATCCCAATGTACTGATGGTCCTCTTTGGGGACCATGAAATAAAGTGAAGAGCTTTTGCTGATCTGAAATTCCTCTAGGGCTAATGAGCCATATGTCAGCTAAAAGAAACTCCAGTAGTATTATTTAGAGTCTTTTGATCAAATTTAATTTTTCTATTTGTTTTCATATAAAATATATCCAAGGAACACTTTTCCTATCATCCTCTAAAGAATAAAGAAAAGAAGGGAAGAAGGGAAGGAAGATGAAAGAAAGGAGAAGGAAGAGAGAAGGAAAAAGAAGAAAAGGAAGGAAGGAAGGAAGGAAGGAAGGAAGGAAGGAAGGAAGGAAG
>WNWU01017201.1:1442-19660 GCA_012654045.1 Ptyas mucosa | reverse complement strand
AGTATAGGGATAGTCCCATTGTCAAAGCCAACAATCGGTCCCTCACCGACACCCTCCTTGTCTCTCTTCAGCTCTGTTTTCTCTCCTCTTTGCTCTTCCTCAGCCAGCCTGGCAAAGTGACCTGCCTTCTCCGACAACCAACTTTTGGCATCACCTTCTCAGTGGCCATTTCTAGTGTACTGGCCAAAACTACCACTGTGGTTGTGGCTTTCATGGCCACTAAACCAGGATCTCAAATGAGGAGATGGGTGGGGAAAAGATTTGCCTTTTCTATTGTCCTTTCTTGCTCCATCATCCAAGTATGTATTTGTATTCTTTGGTTGTTGACATCTCCCCCATTCCTTGAGTTTGATATGAAAGCAGAGGTCCAAGAAATGATTTTACAGTGCAATGAGGGGTCAGCTTTCTTCTTCTATTGTGTCTTGGGCTACATGGGTATCTTGGCCATTGCCAGCTTTATTGTGGCTTTCCTTGCCCGTAAATTACCTGACAGCTTTAATGAAGCCAAGTTCATCACCTTCAGCATGTTGGCCTTTTGCAGTGTTTGGATCTCCTTTTTTCCAGCCTATCTGAGCGCAAAAGGCAAAGCCATGGTAGCTGTGGAGGTCTTCTCCATCTTGTCCTCCAGCGCTGCATTACTGGGATGCATTTTCTTGCCAAAATGCTACATCATTGTTTTGCGGCCTGAATTGAACCACAGGGAGCAACTCATAAAGAGGAATTAGTACCCCATGTGATCTTTCTGGTTCAGCTAAAGGGTTGGGAAACAAAAGTAATAGAAAGACTGTTTCTTACAGGAAACTTACATAAATCTATTCATACATCTATTTTCAGAGCAACCTGTTATCACATATGAATAATACGGGAAATATAGTGAAATGAAAAGAAATGTATTTTTCTTTCTGTCTCCTGCTTTATTCAAAGTGTATGCTGACCAGTGATCATAACAAAGAGGGATTTGAATTAGTTTACAATAAAAAGCCTGGCATTTTTAAACAAAACTCTGTATGAATCATTTAGCAAATCTTCCTACCACTGTCAGAGAAAAAAAAGTTTGTGATTCATAGAGAAATGATGCCACCTTACAAGGCTGTAAAATTATTTTTTCAATGGGGGGATTTAACCTTTTTTAAAAAAATTATTTATATTTATATGCCGCCCTTCTCTGGAGACTCAGGGCGGCTTACAATGCGTTAAGCAATAGCCTTCATACTTTTGTATATTTATACAAAGTCAGCTTATTGCCCCCACAAACTGGATCCTCAATTTACCTACCTTAGAAAGGATGGAAGGCTGAGTCAACCTTGAGCCTGGTGAGATTAGAACTCACAGTAATTGCAGGCAGCTGGATGTTAAATGCTGCCTTAATAGGAGGCATTAGCCTGCTACACCACTCAGGCTCCTACACATATTTGCAGTGTATTCACCAAATTTCATCAACACGTACTTGCCTTGGCCTTTGCTGTGAAGGAGATCAATGAGGGCTCTCACCTAATCTTACCTAATGTCACTCTTGGGTTCCACATCTATGACAGTTATTATGATTCAAGGATGACCTATCGCACCACTCTGGACCTGCTTTTCAAATCCCAGGAATTTGTCTCTAACTACAAATGTGATCGCCAGAAGAATCTCATGGCTATCATTAGAGGACTGAATTTTGTATCATCATCTCATATTGCTGAAATTATAAGTTTCTTCAAGATTCCACAAACATGTTGTGAAAAGATTAACCAGAAAAATTCTCTATTCTGTTGCTGTTGTTGTCATTGAATAATTAAGGAGCATTAAAATTTAATCTCAGGTTCGTGTTAAGATGGTCTTCCATGCTTAAGGTCTATTAGTTAGCATAATTTTGATACTACTATGCAGTGGTGGGATTCAGCCGGTTCGCACCACTTCGGGAGAACCGGTTGTTAACTTTCTGAGCAGTTTGGTGAACTGGTTGTTGGAAGAAACCATTAGGGCAGAGAACCGGTTGTTAAATTATTTGAATCCCACTACTGTTACTATGCCAAATACAGGAAATAGGAATCCATAGACATTCCATATCAGAGGGAAGATTTGAACTCTTTGCTTCTATGAAAACAATTGATCAATTATATGTATTTGAAATAATTCCAAGAAATTCCTTTCTCTATTAATACTTAGAAGAATTTCAGGAAAATAATTGCTTCCTTGGATATATTTTATATTCAAACTAGACAGGAAATCAGATTTGATCTAACAGCTCAAGAGAATACTACTAAATTTTCTTTTAGCTGATGCATGGCTCATTAGCCCAAGAAGAATTTCAGAGCAGTAAGCTCTCTTCACTTTATTTCATGGTCCCCAAAGAGGACCATCAGTGCATTGGGATTATCCAACTGCTGCATCATTTCAGGTGGACATGGAATGGGATTTTTGCTGTTGATAACAATAATGGAGAACATTTCTTCTTTTATCCGCCTCTAGGTGGATCTGGAAGGAAATCATACAAAATTTCTTAAAATGAGGGAGTGTCATAAACTCCTTGCATCTTAGTGCTGTGCAAAGGAAGGGGAACTGCATGTATTATTCATTGTAAAAATAACATACATTTCAAAAATGAAGTCTATTTTGTATTGCAAATTCCCCTCTTAGCAAGTGTGCATTTTTTTAAAAAAAGCATTTAAACATTAGCCACTTATTCTCTCATCAAAAACAAATAATGATCTCCTACAGGAATCACCATATTTTCTGAACTAGGCAAAAATATCCAAGACTGCACAGAAGGCTATTTCAATTCAACAACAATCAATGTATCTTGAACCCCAGGGAGGCTGGCACAAGGATAATAATGGCTGCATGTCAGTCGTTGCTACAGGTTTCCTCCCTCTATTCTCCTCTGCCAGAATATCTGTTCAAACCCTGAGGCTATTCAAGAGACAAATTTGCAGTCTCGTGGATCTCTAAATACCCAATGGGTGGATTTTCTGATTAGGTGCACTCTTAGATATAAACCTTGAATTAATTACTGTATTAACTATTGGAATAACAAAACCTTTCCTCTAGGATAGGATGAAAGACAGAGACATTTTCAAGAATGAAGATGTTGCTCCTTCTGGTGTTCTTGGTGAAGAAAATAGTGACTCTGAGCTGTCCTGCGACTAATGCTTTCCTTGTTCCACACGAGTGGTACCAACCTGGAGACCTCATCATTGGTGGGATGGCGTCTCGCATAATTTACAACCTTTTTGAAATTAATTTTAAGAAATATCCTAGTATAACATCTTATGATGTACCAAAGTAAGGATTTTTTTTTTCTTTTTCAAATCTTAATCAGTTTTCCTAAAATTGCTTACCCTGTTTCCCCCCAAATAAGACATTCTCTGATGATAAACCCAATCAGGCTTATGAGCACATGGCAATAAGGACAAGCACTTATTTCAGGGTTCAAAAAAATATAAGACAGGGTCTTATTTTCAGGGAAACACGGTATGAGAATAAAAGGATTTCAACATAAATGTAGGCTTGATATCTAATCTAACTCTCTCTGTCCTACAAATGTTTCTAGTTACGGAAGCATAAACAATTTTGTTTAACTTATGGTAAAGTTTATCATATAACGTATGAACCTTTCGTGCAAAACATCTTTTGAAGAACATTTGTAATATCAAAAAAAAAAAAAAAGCCCCAAAAACAACAACAAACATCTGTATCATAAATCTTAAAAAAACCACATAAAATAAATGACTGATACATGCTGGATTAGTTCATATTCTATTTTGTGAAAAAATGTTAGAAAATAAATTTGGCATCATAAAAAGGCAGTATTTTTATTTCTTGTAGCAGATATTTGTTGCCAATTATGCAAATACTGTAGAAAAAGAAAATTTGAATCAAATTATACAGCATTTTAGAAAACCTATTACATTCCTACTTTCATCAGAGAAAGAAATGTTGGATATTCATATAGAAATGGTGCACATAGTGAGAATGATCAACTTCCTTTTTCAACTGGGGTATTTAAATCATTTGCAGTATATTAATCAAATTCTACCAGCACATCCTCGCCTTGGCCTTTGCTGTGAAGGAGATCAATGAGGACTCCCAGATCTTACCCAATGTCACTCTTGGGTTCCACATCTATGATAGTTACTACAACCCAAGGATGACCTATCGCACCACTCTGGACCTGCTTTTTAAGTCTCAGGAATTTGTCCCTAACTACAAATGTGACACCCAGAAGAATCTCATGGCTATTGTTGGGGGATTGGATTTTGTCACATCATTTTATGTAGCTGAAATTATAGGATTCTTCAAGATTCCACAAGTAAGTTCTGAAGGGGATGAGAAGAAAACTCTTACTCTTATTGTTGTTATGGGATAATTAATAAGCATCAAACATTAGAGTTAGTTTTGTGTTAAGATGTTCTGCATGGCTCAAAGTCTACTACTTAGCACTCTTTTCTGAAACTACAATGCCAGTTATAGTAAGTGATTATCAGGGGTCATTCCATACTTGATGGAAGATTTGAACTGCTTCTATTAAAGCAATTGATCTAGTATATATGTTTGAAATAGTTCCAACCAATTTATTTCTATATACTTTCAAAAATGCTGGGGGCAAATGTTCCTTGGATATATTTTGTATGAAAACAAGATAGGAAAAATTAACTTAATCTAAAGACTCAATAGAATACTATTGGACTTTCTTTTAGCTAACATATGGCTCATTAGCCCAAGAGGAATTTCAGACCGGTAAGCTCTCTTCACTTTATTTCATGGTCCCCAAAGAGGACCATCAGTACATTGGGATTATCCAACTTCTTCACCATTTTAGGTGGACGTGGATCGGGATATTTTCTGTTGATAACAACAATGGAGACAAATTCTTACAGAAAATGGAGCCCTTACTTTCAGAGAACGGAATCTGCTCATCCTTTATAGAAAGGCTTGATCAAAAAGTCCACTTGGAAGATTTCCCAGAACTTTATCAAACATTTTCAATCATTTCAATTAATATGTTGTATAGCAAATCTGATGTATTTCTGGCGTATGGAGAATCCTGGACAATTATGTGGCTAAGATTTATAATATTTCTGCTAGACCCTGAAAGCAAGGAAATGGCATTATTTAGAAAGGTGTGGATCATGACTGCCAAGATTGACTTTGTCCTATCAGGCATTCAAATCAGTTCAGATCTCAAGATGTACCATGGGGCTATTTCCTTCACTGTTCATTCAACAGCAGTTGCAGGTTTCAAGGAATTTCTTCAGGCCATAAATCCTCTTTCAGACTACAGAGATGGGTTTCTGCAGGATGTTTGGGAACAAGCATTTGATTGTTCATTTCCAAAGCCAGAGTTACAAGAAATGCATTTTAAGACATGCACTAAGGAGATGAAGTTGGATGAACTTCCTGCACCTCTGTTTGAAATGGAAATGACTGGCCAAAGCTACAGTGTCTACAATGCTGTTTATGCTGTGGCTCATGCTTTGCAGGCTCTAAACATGTTGGGTTTCAATAGGAGGAAAACTATGATGGATAAAAAAACTGACCTTCCATCTCTACAGCCTTGGCAGGTATTCCCTTTGCATTGGACTCTTCTCTTATTTCAATGAATGACTTTTGTGGAAAGTCTTAATATATTCTGTATGTGTAATCTACTATGTGAAAAACATAGAAATAGGACAATTTCTTGACAGTGATAACAATTAATTAGTGGAAAAAATTTCCTTCAGAAATTCTGGGTGCTCCATAAAATTTTTACAGACCCCTCGCATCCTGGACATAAACTGTTTCAACTTCTACCCTCAAAACGACGCTATAGAGCACTGCATACCAGAACAACTAGACACAAGAACAGTTTTTTCTTGAATGCCATCACTCTGCTAAAGAAATAATTATCTCAACACTGTCAAACTATTTACTAAGTCTGCACTACTATTTATCTTCTCATCGTTCCTATCACCCATCTCCTCCCACTTATGACTGTATGACTGTAACCTTGTTGCTGGTATCCTTAAGATTTATATTCACTGTTTCCCTATGTCTATCATTAAGTGTTGTACCTTATGATTCTTGACGAATGTATCTTTTCTTTTATGTACACCAAGAGAGTATGCACCAAGACAAATTCCTTGTGTGTCCAATCACACTTGGCCAATAAAGAATTCTATTCTGTTCTATTCTATTCTATTCTATTCTATTCTATTCTATTCTATTCTATTCTATTCTATTCTATTCTATTCTATTCTATTCTATAATGGAATTATATATTTATGAAGAGATTGGACAACCAATTGTTTGAAATGTTGTAGGGTCTTCTCCTTGAGCTTGCTGGTTTACTAGAAAACCTCCAAGATCTCTTCCAACTTGTTGTATTCATCCAACACGTTGTATTGTTTAGTATAAAATAGATACAAAAAAAATCTGTTTCTGTTGTTATTCTGTCATTTGATTATTCTGCCATTCAGATTATCAAGAAGCTATTATAAAAATCTTGGTACACATGTTGATAGGAGTTATGTGAGAAATCGCCATAGCTTTACACAATAATAGTTAACATGATAGTTTTCTGTCTCTATCAGATATTTAGAAGAATGGCTGGCCCTTTTTAACTGTGGCATGCATAGTATGAAACAACCCTATGTTTGCAATAGTGTCTAACTCACATTTATCTATTAAAGAAAGCTTGTGCCTCAAATTGTAAAATCTGGTTAAAGAAAATTAGTCAGACCTGATACTCTCAAATAGCTTTGTACCAATGAGTAAATATTGGATATGATCTATCTTGAATTAGTTTGCTAAGTAGTAAAGTTAATTGGATAAAGTGACATAATTCCAAAAGCCAATTTTCATTCTGTTTCGATTCATTTTTACCTTTCCTTAAAATAACATCAAATTGAAAAGAGAGTGGACATGGAAATTTCCATGCAGTATTGATTATCAATTTTCTAAATGTACATATTTAATAATAGCTATTGGAATAGGAAGAATGAGCGAATGAAACTTGAATATGTGGTTTCCCTTATTATATTGCTTTTAATTCCCTTTCTGTTTTATTCCCTTTCAAGTAGCTCCATTCATTTCTTCAAGGTATTTCCTTTAACAATTCAGCTGGGGAGAGAGTATTCCTGAATGAGAAAGGGGAAGCAATAGGTGGATTCGACATCACCAACTTGGTCACTTTTCCAAACAGATCCTTTCAGAGAGTTAGAGTTGGAAAGCTGGATCTACAGGCTGCAAATGGGAAGGAATTATCCATTGATGAAGATACAATTGTCTGGAATACAGCTTTTAACCAGGTATCGAATTAGTGAATTGACCATGCCTTAATCCATTATGATCCCATATTGAACCTAGTCTCTTTCAAAATCTGATTCCTGGATTTTAAAGAAACAGTGGAATATTCTTTTCAAATGTTGTTGATGATCAAGCATTAAATTGACAAAATGATATTACAATACAAAAGCCATGTTTGCAGATTTGGTTTGCATTTCCATTTGAAATCACAAGAGTGGCCATGTTTCCATGAAATTGTCACCCTGTGCAAATATTTATTCCCCCTGCTCTTCAAACAGGACCTTTTCTACATAATTGTGCTTTCTACATATTTTTAAGTTGTGGACGAAACTAATAAATTCAGTATTCTTTTCCATGAGATTGTCACCAAGTGTTATTATTTGTTCGCCCTGTCCTACAAACAGGAAATTTTGTACATCATTCTAATTTCTACTTTTTTTTAATTCCTACATCTTTTTATCTATCCTTTGGGAAATAAAAAGAAATAATTCCCCTCCATAAAGGAGAAAAATTACAAACTGTTTTAAATATCTCCAAATTCAAAACCTTTTATGTTGATCACCAGGTCCCTCCACTTTCTCGATGCAATGACCCCTGTTTCCCTGGATCCTGGAAAAAAGGGATTGAGGGGGATCAGTTCTGCTGCTATGACTGTGTTCCATGCCCAGAAGGGAAGATTTCAGATCAAAATGGTAGGCTAGGAATTCTACCATTTTTTAATTAGACTTAAACAAATTTTAGTAAAGTAATTGAATAATGCTTTTAAATAAATTATTTAAATAATAAATAATGCTTTTCATTAAAGCATCAAATTAATAAGGTGATTTTCAATAATATGGAACACCAAGAAAGGAGAGTATTTGCAGCTCAGGGTTGAAATAAGGAATCCTTGGTACTCTCTGAGCTTGCTTGTTTTCTTGCAAATGTTTCATTACTTTAACTAGGTAACATGATCAGTACTAGTAAGGAGTGATGTTTGCTGTCAATTGTGTGAGAAGGGGAAGGAGAGGAGGAAAGAAAAAAGTAGAAGAGGATAGAAGAAGGGAGGGAAGGGAAAGAGGGAAGGGAGAAGGAGAAGGATTGTTGTAAAATAAGGGAGATGGAATGGTAGAAGAGCAAACCCCAGTATACTTAAATGTTTTAGGATTAGGATTAAGGATTTAGGATTAAGATTCAACTAATATAAAAGTTAAAAGAGCATATGTATGATTAACAATGGATAAGAGACTGTACATTTAAGACATGTGTATGAGAAATATAAATAAAAAACTTTTTCAAAAAAAACCCCAAAACCCCAAAAGGACTCCAGCACATCTCCACCAGTAATCAGCATCAGATCAGCATAGATTAACTCCAGTGTTAACTTCAGACCAACAATCAAGTAAAAAAATACCCCAACCAAGAAACTGCCAAAGAGCCATAATAAACAGCCCAACCAAGGAATCTCTAAGACAGTCCCCACCCACACAGACAGGCAAGATACCAGAATATAAACTGACAGCAAGCAGCACTCCTTATTAGCACTGATGATGTTACATGCTAAAGTAATGAAACGTCTGCAAGGAAATAAGCAAGCTCAGAGAGCACCAAGCACCCCTCAATAATATGGAATGCCTAGATGAAAAAAAATATGCTTGATTTTCCTTCCAGATATGGAAGATTGCTTTGAATGTCCAGAAGATCATTATCCAAATAAAGAAAAGAAAGGATGTAGCCAGAAACTGCTGGTTTTTCTAACTTTTGAAGAAACCTTGGGAATTGGTTTAGCCTCAGCAGCTCTTGGTTTCTTCTTCTTGACATCTTGGGTACTTGGAACATTTATTAAGCACGGGGATACTCCCATTGTCAAAGCCAACAACCGGTCCCTCACTTACACCCTCCTTGTCTCTCTTCTGCTCTGTTTTCTCTCCTCTTTGCTCTTCTTCAGCCAACCTGGCAAAGTTATCTGCCTTCTCCGACAATCAGCTTTTGGCATCACTTTCTCTGTGGCCATTTCTAGTGTACTGGCTAAAACCATCACAGTGGTTTTGGCTTTCATGGCCACTAAACCAGGCTCTCAGATGAGAAGATGGGTGGGGAAAAGATTGGCTTTTTCTATTGTACTTTCCTGCTCTATCATCCAGGTATGCATTTGTATTCTTTGGTTGTCGACATTTCCTCCATTTCCTGAGTTGGATATGCACTCAGAGCTCCAAGAAATGATTTTACAATGCAATGAGGGGTCAGCTTTCTTCTTCTACTGTGTCCTGGGCTACATGGGTATCTTGGCCATTGCCAGCTTTATTGTGGCTTTTCTTGCCCGTAAATTACCTGACAGCTTTAACGAAGCCAAGTTCATCACCTTCAGCATGTTGGCCTTTTGCAGCGTGTGGATCTCCTTCTTTCCAGCCTATCTGAGCACAAAAGGCAAAGCCATGGTAGCTGTGGAGGTCTTCTCCATCTTGTCCTCCAGCGCTGCATTACTGGGATGCATATTTCTGCCAAAATGCTACATCATTGTTTTGCGTCCTGACCTCAACCACAGGGAGAAACTCACAAAGAAAAATTAGTGCATCCTTTGATTTTTCTGTCTCAGAGAAATGGCTGAAAAAATTACTATTAAGACTATTATCTATAGGAAACATATAAGTGATCAGAAAATAGAGTTTTTATTTCTGTCAAAGAAAGATTTGTGTAGGATGTTTATGATTATTATGGTTTATTATGATTGCCCAGTCCAAAATCAATGCCCTTGCAGCTTTATTTTCACCATTTTTCAAGATTCTTTAACCTAATGCTTTCTCCTTTTCAGCACTTCCATTGAACTTGATTATGGTCATCTCATTTTTTTATTCGCTGTTAGGATATTTCATATATTGGCTCAAATGAAGTTTTATATTCAACGTTTTTATGCTTTGAATTCCTAAAGCATTAAATTAATATAGTAAAAAGCTGGCTTCCGTTTTAAAAACATATATTTTAACACAGTATCATAGTATATTAACTTTGGATTTGTTACTGTTCTTTCAAATGTAACATTTATTGAGTTTGAGATTCCTGTAAGTTTAACTGCATTTTAGAAAAGGATGACAATTATTTGAGTATATTCTTCTACATAGATTTTAAGCAATAAATTAGATTATTTGAACTTTGATGTATGGACCTGTTTTTTTTCTGTCTGATATTAATCACCACTCCCATCATTATTTACTGGGTCGCAACAGAAAATATCAGAATCACATCTGATCAAAAGCAGAAGGAGCAGCTGACCATACCACAGTGGATGCTATACTGTGCCATTTTTGCAATCTGTGCCCTTTGATAGTGCTCCAAATAATAGAAAAGATGCAGAATTTGGTGCATCCGTTGTCTGTCAACTTCAAACCGAACCTGGCAGGAACCGTTTTCTCGTTTTTCAGTTGCCACACACTACGGAGGTGGGGGGAAGGGGGTGAAGATGTTGGAATGCATTGCCTGATGAAACACCGCTCTTTCTCATGGGTACCAAGGTCATCTCCACAGGGGTCAGATAAAGAAGTGTGGGAGTGCCTAAAGAGCCCGCCAATTCATTTAATTGGACAATGTGACCAGTAACACATGGGGAGGGAGTCATTTTCTCCCTATCAATTGGTGCTCCAATATGCCTTCCTCCTGGCACATCCCAGGCTGTTCCTCCTGGCCTTCGGATGGAACCTGAGGCATTGCCAGAAAGGAGGGTCCCGGAGAGGTAGGCCTTGTCAGTTCCTCCCCATCATCTTCTGAGACCTCTTCCTCTGTTAGGACAGGCTCGGGAGTCGGGGTCACAACACCACCTCTCACAATGATTTTGGAGGGGGAAACAGTGTATGAATTGAAAGAAATTTTGGATTCTAGGTGAAGAGGCAAGGGCATTCAGTATTTCATCCATTAGGAAGGCTAGCTCATGGGAGAATGCTAGGAATGTTCATGGCCCCAACTTTTAGCAGCAACTCCACCAATATCTCCCTGAAAAACCCTGTCACTCCAAACTTTCAGCTCCCTACCTGGCTTCACCCAAGGAATTCATAGATTAAGGAGATAACAAGTTTTAGTGGTTACAACAAAGGAGGTGCTGAATGGTTGATGATGCACCGCTGTCCACTTTGGACATTCATATCTCAAGGGTGAAGGGTGACATTATATATGTTTTGCAGCCAGCAACACCTGTGTCAACTGTATTGGCAATTGTGCATTTAAAAAAGCATTTAAACTTCGGCTTTAACTACTTTAAACTTCGGCTTTAAACTACTTACTCTCTCAACAAAAGTGAAGTAATTATCTCATACAGGAGTCACCATATTTTCTTCACTAGGCAAAAACATGAAAGACTGTACAGAAAGCCATTTCAATTTAACAACAATCAACATTTCTTGAATCCCAGGAAGATTGGCACAAGGATAATAATGGTTGTGTGTCAGAGTCATTGCTACAGGTTTCCTCCCACTGTTCTCCTCGGCCAGAATATCTCAGAGAGAGCAAGACCATCTAAACAAATACTCATTGCTGAAAATTCATATAGACTTGACTCTCTCAGACAAATAGAAATAATGGACTGCAGTGTTAATGGATTCTGGGGCAACAACTGACTTTATAGATTTTATGATCATTAAAATTTTTATAAATCCCTACAGTTCTTCTAGACACGCCAATAGAAGTAAAAACAATACATCACAAAATTTAAAAGTTGGTCCAATTATGTGGTCCATGCTGCAAATAGCGGTAGGCCATCATACTCAACTGTTAACCCTGTACGTCACCAGCCACTATCACCTTCGGATCATCTTGGGATCAAAGTGCCTGAAACTTCAAATCCCATTATTAATTGGAGGCTGAAACTCTGTCTTTAACAAATCCAACTTACCATTTTTTCCAAGTATAAGCAGACCAGAAGATCCATTGCAGTAACTGGAAGAACCAAGTTACTAGTTAAATACGCAGATTGGCTAGATGTTTTGGGGAAGGAAGAAGTCCTTCCCCCACATAGAGACCACATCTTTGCTATAGACAGGTTCTATGGGGTGGAGCTAAAATACTCACTTAGATATAGTACCTCATGTCAGTTAAGAGATGCCCTGGTGCTTATTTACCTGGATCAAAGAACAGGAAATCCTCAACAAGTTTTTAGGGGCAACCAAAGGATGACCTCCAAGGAGCCCCACCAGGCAATGTATCCTCAGTTACATTTGAGTAGGGCTCAAAGGACAAAATAGTAGTGTTCCATCTGTTTGTTAGCTTTGCCATGATGACTAAAGAGCAAGGCATGAGAAATGGTTGCTGGAATCGGGTATATCTAGTTTCATAAAAAGGACTAGGGGTGACATTATACGAGTGTCCCAATACCTCAGAGGCTGCCATAAAGAAGAGGGAGTCAAGCTATTCTCCAAAGCACGAGAAGGCAGAATAAGAAGCAATGGATGGAATCTAATCAAGGAGAGATCCAATCTAGATCTAAGGAGAATTTTCCTGACAGTTAGAACAATTAATCAGTGGAATGATTTGCCTCCAGAAATTTTGTGTGCTCTAACATCGGAAGTTTTGAAGAAGAGACTGGACAACCATTTGTCTGAAATGGTATAGGGTTTCCTGCCTGAGCAGGGGGTTGGACTAGAAGACCTCCAAGGTCCCTTCCAACTCTTATTCTGTAGAAATAATAAAGACGGAAATGTACTGTAAAAATAAAAATAAAATAAAATAAAATAATAAAATAAAATAAAAAATAAAGTAAAATAAAAATAAAGTGAAGTTAAAATATAATCTGGTTGTGGCATGTGAGAAAGATTAGAAGATGAAACATCTATGATGAAATTGTAATGCAAATTCCACCCAGTTTTTCCCTGCATTGTCAGTTGCACAGAGGGATGTCATTTCCATCGATAAAAGGTTGACTGTTATGCTTTATTAAAATTCCCATGAATAATCAGCCTAAATTCTTTGGAGTGGACTCAGCCAACTGGATCAATTCGGGAGACGGCTGGCTTTTTTTTAACCTCTCCTTGACTTGAAATGAACTTCTTGTCTGAGTCCAGTCTGTCAGCCCTGGAGCCATTTTGGAGCTTCTTCAGGGCCACCACACTCGAGCTGACTAGAGCTGTGGGAACAGGAGGGTGGGAGATAGAGATAGCTGGGGACTTGTAGCCAGAATATAATTGTTTCTCCTGAGAACCAAGGACGTTGTCACCAGGTGCTGGGGAGGCTTGAATTGAAAGCAACTAGATTTGGGATGGTGACCGGATTGGGCCATGAGATGGATATGTGGACTGGGGGAAAGAATTTTGACTTTTGATTTGGGTGGGGAAATCCACTGGACTTTCCAAGTCAGGCTTTCACCAATGTGTCAATATGACATACCTAATAAATTTGGACTTTGAGGAGCACCTTTGAGGAGTTTTGATTGCATTGCATCTGTTACTTGGAACCCTGACACACTATTTTCTGACAGTCTTCTGGGAGATACATTCCTCCAGGAGTTTACTGATTTCATTATCTGAATTTTGATCTGGTGGATGGAACAAAAATTCTCTGTCAGAATCAGCTTCCTGGTTTTGCTCAGAAGATCAGGGAAAATTAGTCAGTGTGGTTTTCTGACACAATAATACATGGAAGTGCCAGCAAGTTCAGCTGAAGAGAAAACTCATTCTTGGCATTGTCTAAAGCAATGGTCCCATGGCTTTGAAGAGAAGATGAATACCATTTGCTTTCATCATAGAGGGATGGATTTTGCTAATCCATTTTCCTGGAGACTGACGGATCCAGTCCCAACCATAGTTACTATTAGTGATGGAAACAACCGTAACTTTACAGAGCAAATTGAGATTTTTGCCCTAGTCTTACATTCATAGCCCTGATGAAAGAAGTTGTACATCAGAAAGGGACCCTAAAGAAGGAGAAGGAATAAAATTAGAATTTGCATACATTGGGAAATAAAATATTTACGATTGTATCCTCACATTTTGGCATGGCTATCAGAGAAAAGAAAAAGAGCAAGAATTTCAAAGAGTATCTCTAAATGAATTTCCTGCAACTTGACATATACAATTTGAAGAAAATGTAGAGATCCAAAATAGGGACTCTCCTTTTAAAGGGGAGAACTTCATGATGATATTACATAAGCCCGATATACAAAGAAGCTCTAGGAATGCAAGGTTCAGTGGAGAACATGTATTAATTTAGAGCTTCCTTCCTTCCTTCCTTCCTTCCTTCCTTCCTTCCTTCCTTCCTTCCTTCCTTCCTTTCCTTGCTCCCTCCCTCCCTCCCTCCCTTCCTTCCCTCCCTCCTCCATGACAGCTGACAACCCAACCCTAATGCGTCTAGCAAAAAAAATTATGGTTCCACAGCCATTTTAACTGTCCCATCTGGATCTCTGAGGAAATTTTCAATATTCACTTTCTATCAGGATAAATTGCTTAGAGGTTGAGTTTATGAGTCTACAATCAAACTCTGAGGAAAGAGTAGATATTACAGAAGATGGCTTCCTTCCCATATTGGAATTCCTCTCCGGGTTTTGCTGTTTCATTAGTACTTAGCTATTCATAAAATTAGCCTAGAACAGGGAAGCAGATGAAAAGTTGCTCTACCTGACATTTGGCTCTTGCACATGCCAAATGACTGACTTTCCCATATGTTCCAGAATTAACTACATTTCTATGTAACCATGCCCTGAATGTACTACTGACCTCCTTAATAGTTTTCACAGCAGCACAGAAATTGCCTCTCCTCTAATATAGAAAATTAAAGGGAGGGACAGAGGTTTCAAAGAAAAGAATCTTACAAAGATCTCAGGAAGTACATTGTGGAAACAAAAGAGGTATCCTCTTCCCTTCTAGGGGGATCTGGAAATAATGGAAAACTTCTTAAAATGAGGGAATGCCAAATCATCTATGTACATTAATACTATACAAAGGAAGCTGAACAACATTTATCCTTCATAGTAAAAATAACATAAATTTCAAAAAAGAAGTGTATTTTGTACAGCAAATGCTCCCCTGTATATTTTATTAGCAATTAAGCATTTCAAAAAGCATCTTAACATCAGACGCTTATTCTTGCCTCAAAAACAAAGTAATTATCTCCTACAGGAATCACCATATTTTCTTCTCTGGACAAAAACATGAAAGACTGCACAGAAGGTTATTTCAATTCAACAACAATCAATGTATCTTGAACCCAAAGGGATTGGCACAAGGATAATAATGGCTGTGTGTCTTAGTCCTTGCTGCAGGTTTCCTCCCTCTGTTCTCCTCTGCCAGTGTATCTCTTCAAACCCTGATGCAATTCAAGACACGAATTGGCACTCTCATGGATATCACAATGGTGGCTTTTCTAATGAGGCGCACTCTCAGATATAAACCTTGAATTAATCACTGTATTAGCTTTTGAAATAATACGTTTATTGTAGGATAGGATGAAAGACTGAAGAGTGAGATGTTGCTCCTTCTTGTGTTTCTGGTGAAAAAAATAATGACTCTGAGCTGCCCTGCAAGTGATGCTTTCCTTGTTCCACATGAGTGGTACCAACCTGGTGACCTCGTCATTGGTGGGATAGTGTCCCACACCTTTTACAACCTTCATGAAATTAATTTTAAGGAACATCCTTCTATAACATCTTACGACATACCACAGTAAGGATTCTCTTTTTTCTTTTTCTAATGTTACTCAGTTTCTTTACATTATGGTGAAGTGTTTGTCATATAATGTATGAAACCTTGGTGCAAAACATCTTTTGAAGAACATTTAGTAAGCTTAAGATAATATTTTTTTTAAAAAAAGTCTGTATTGTCACTCTGAGCAAAACATACATACAATAAATGACTGATACATGCTGGAATTGTTCATATTCCATTTTGAGGGGAAATTAGAAACTAAATGGACTTCCATGAAAAAAGCACTATTTTTATTTCTTGTAGCAGATATTTGTTGCAAATCATGCAATTACTGTAGAAAAGCAATTTTGAACTGTGTACAAATTGTTCAATATTTTAGAAAACCTATTACTTTCCTACCTTCATCAGAGAAAGAAATGTTTGTTATTTCATATAGAAATGATGCCACCATATGAGAATTTGCCAACTTCCTTTTTCAACTGGGATATTTAAATCATTTGCAGTGTAATAATCAAATTCTACCAGCACATCCTTGCCTTGGTTTTTGCTGTGAAGGAGATCAATCAGGACTCCCAGATCTTACCTAATGTCACTCTTGGGTTCCACATCTATAACAGTTACTATGATTCAAGGATGACCTATCGCACCACTCTGGATCTACTTTTCAAATCCCAGGAATTTGTCCCTAACTACAATTGTGATCACCAAAAAAATCTCATGTCTATCATTGGAGGATTTGATTTCGTCACATCATCTTATATAGCTGAAATTATAGGATTCTTCAAGATTCCACAAGTAAGTTCTGAAGAGGTTGAACAGAAAATTCTTAATCTTATGATTGTTATGGAATAATTAATGGGCATCTAAAATTAGGCCATGTTCTACATGGCTTAAGGTCTCCTACTTGGCATTCTTTTCTGAAATGACAATGCCAGTTACAGGAAGTGAGTATCAAGGATCAATACCTGAGGGAAGATTTGAATGGCTTCTATTAAAACAATTGATCTACTACATGTGCCTGAAATGTTTTCACACAATGAGAACATCCTCAGAATAACAGAGTTGGAAGGGACATTGGAGGTCTTCTAATCCAAGAAATCTCTTAGTATATTCTTAAAAGAATGCTAGGGAAAAAACATTCCTTGGATATATTTTAGATTAAAACAAGATAGGAAAATTCAATTTACTCTAAAGACTCTAAAGAATACTACTGCATTTTGTTTTAGCTGACATACGGCTCATTAGCCCAAGAGGAATTTCAAACCAGTAAGATCTCGTCACTATATTTCATGGTCCCCAAAGAAGACTATCAGTATATTGGGATTATCCAACTGCTTCGTCATTTCAGATGGACGTGGATTGGAATATTTTCTGTTGATAACAACAATGGAGAAAATTTCTTACAGAAAATGCAGCCCTTACTTTCAGAGAATGGAATCTGTTCAGCATTTATAGAAAGGCTTCCTCAACAACTCCACATGGAAAGATTCTTGGAACTTTCTCAAATAATCTCCATTATTTCCATTAATATGAGGAATAGCAAAGCCAATGTGTTTCTTGTCTATGGAGAAGCCTGGACAATTATTTGGCTAAGATTAGTAACATTTCTGGTAGATCCTGAAAACAAGGAAACTGCATTATTAAGAAAGGTGTGGATCATGACTGCACAGATTGATTTCGTATTATCAGGATTTCAAATCACATGGGGTCTGAAGATGTACAATGGGGCTATTTCCTTCACTGTTCACTCAACAGCAGTTGCAGATTTCAAGGAATTTCTTCAGACCATAAATCCTTTTTCAGACTACAGAGATGGCTTTCGGCAGAATGTTTGGGAACAATCATTTGATTGTTCCTTTCCAAAACCAAAATTACAAGAAAAGCAGAGTAGAAAATGCACTATAGAGATGAAGCTGGAGGATCTTCCTGCACCTATATTTCAAATGAAAATGACTGGCCAAAGCTATAGTATCTACAATGCTGTTTATGCTGTGGCTCATGCTTTGCAAGCTCTACACATGTTGGGTTTCAGTAGGAGGAAAACTATGATGGGTAAAAAAACTGATATTCCACTTCTGCAGCCTTGGCAGGTATTCCCTTTGAATTGCACTCTTCTTTTATTTCAGTAAGTGGTTTGATGTAGAATTATGTTTTTAATCCATTCTGGAAAGTCTTAATATTTTCTGCATGTAGAATCATCTTAAGTAGGAGAAAAACATGGAAATAAGTAAGAATTTCTTGATAGAACAATGAATTAATGCAAAAATGTGCCTTCAGAAATCCTGGGTGCTACATAACCGGAGATGTTTATGAAGAATTAAAAAATTAAATTAAATTAAATTAAATTAAATT
>WNWU01017189.1:0-14807 GCA_012654045.1 Ptyas mucosa | reverse complement strand
TGCAATATCCTTCCCCTGGAGTGGGGAGGGAATGGAGATTTTGCAATCTCCTTCCCCTGGAGAGGGGAGGGAATGGGGACTTTGCAATATCCTTCCCCTGGAGTGGGGAGGGAATGGGGATTTTGCAGTATCCTTCCCCTGCCATGCGCAGCAAACCACACCCACCAAGCCACACCACACCCACCAAGCCACGCCCACAGAACTGGCAGTAAAAAAATTTGGATTTCTCCACTGGAACAGAGCCCTTCGTACTGAAACGCTCCCTTTCTCTTGAACGAAATGGAAGGGGAAGCAAAAGGGGGAAACTTACAGGAGGATGTTTCTGCTTCACCCACAGATCCTATTTAGCTCCAATGGTTGATTAGAGCAAAACCCACTTGTGACCAGGATTAATACACCAGCGAACAGAGGAAATGGAATAGAAAGGGGGATGTGTGAAGATTAGCTTGGGGAACCCGAATTTCTAACGTTGTCACTTTCAAGAGACCAAAACAAGCGCTCACTATTCTCACATGTCATTTGATCCCTGTCTTTCCTCATCACCATTACGCCCTGCAAGAAAATGCCCATTATCCAGGATTTCATTGGCAAAAAAAGAAAAAGAAAATAGCCACCGACAATTAAAGAGAGGTGCTTTTTTTTCCTTTGGAAATAGATAAACAATTAAAAATGTATTGGAAATGGAACGAGGGGGAGGAGAGAGAGAGAGAGAGACAGAGACAGAGAGAGAGAGACAGAGAAATAATTCCTAATTAATTCTGGTGCCCTGCTCAACCTCAGTCTATTTGTAATCCTACAGGGAACATCTTTATTGATCTGGGGGACAGTGCTGTGGATTCTTGCTGCTTATCTCAGCATAAAAATAGGCACTCATGATGAGCAGTGATTTAATTACATGACAATCACTGTTAACAATGCATGGCGAATACCCAAACATATGCAGAGTAAGACTGGCAATGATAAATGCGAGACAGTGGTGTTGACTTTCAGTAAAGTCATCCATTGCCAGGAATGGGAGAAGGCTGAAATTCTACCTTTCTTTGGCCTTCTTTTGCTGCGTGCAGGATTTGCTTTCCTTAGGATCAGCTTTTGGCCCTCTGAGAAAAGTCATAGAACAGGAGGAATAGATGGGTTGATAGATTGTGGGTTTGGATAAGGTAAAGGTTTCCCTTGCACACACGTGCTAGTCGTTCCCGACTCTAGGGGGCGGTGCTCATCTCCGTTTCAAAGCCGAAGAACCAGCGCTCTCCGAAGACACCTCCGTGGTCATTTGGCCAGCATGACTCAACACCAAAGATGCACGGAACACTGTTACCTTCCCACCAAAGGTGGTCCCTATTTTTTTACTTGCATTTTTTACATGCCTTCGAACTGCTAGGTTGGCGGAAGCTGGAACAAGTCATGGGAGCTCATCCCGTTACGCGGCACTAGGGATTCGAACCACTGAACTGCCAACCTTTCGATCGAGAAGCTCAGCGTCTTAGCCACTGAGCCACCACATCCCGGGAGTTTGGGTAGGAAAGCAAAAAAGAGCTGCTTGTCTAGGGAGATTCTCCATCATCATCCAGGTCATGGTTGTCCCAAAGGTGCTTTTCTAAAAGGCAACTGGATTTTCTTGGTTTTTTTTTTTATTTGATTTATATGCTGCCCTTCTCCGGAGACTCAGGGTGGCTTACAATGCGTTAAGCAATAGCCTTCATACTTTTGTATATCTTTTACAAAGTCAGCTTATTGCCCCCACAATCTGGGTCCTCATTTTACCTACCTTTGAAAGGATGGAAGGCTGAGTCAACCTTGAACCTGGTGGGATTTGAACTTGCAGTAATTGCAGGCAGCTGGTGTTAATAACAGTGCTTTAGTCTGCTGCGCTACCAGGGCTCTTGTTTTTTCCTTGAAAATGTTTTGCTTCTCATCCAAGAAGCTTCTTCAATGCTTCTGAAGAACTGAAGAAGCTTCTTGGATGAGATGCAAAATATTTGCCCAAGATTTAATTTTCTCTTTACCCGTGCTCATGAATGTAAACGAGAACGCTTCAAAATTTCAAAACTCTGTGCTGTCAGGGTTCCAAGTAACATCCCCAACAAAATCAAACTCCAAGGCTGGAAGTTCCTCAAAGCTAACTTTTATTAGAGATGTCATATTGGCACATGTGGGAAAACCCGAATCTGAGATCTTCCAGGTTTTCCACATCCAAAGAAAAGTTCAAATCCCTGCCAAGCACCCACATGTCCATCACACATCCAATCAGGTATCATCCGGAACAGAAGATACCTCCTCAGAAGATACCTCTTTACAAGAGCCTTGGTGGTGCAGCGGACTAAGTGCTGTTATGTAGCACTTAGCTGCCAGCTGCCTGCAATGAGTGCGAGTTCAAATCTCACCAGGCTCAAGGTTGACTCAGCCTTTCATCCTTCCGAGGTAGATAAATTGAGGACCCAGATTGTGGGGGCAATAAACTGACTTTGTAGAAACACCGCTTATTGGGGGGGGGAGCCCTAATAAGCAGGTATATACAAAAGAATGAAGGCTATTGCTATAAGTGTATTGTAAGCCGCCCTGAGTCTTCGGAGGAGGGTGGCATATAAATAAATAAATAAATAAATAAATAAACAAACAAACAAACAAACAAACAAACAAATAAATAAAATCTTCTCAACTGCTGAAGGGCACAATGGCCTTGACTTTCTATAAAGAATTTTATTTTGACTACCTATCTTCTTCCCTCTATACAATCCCCCCTCCCAATTTCCCACAGTAGAATTTTTGGCAGGCCTGAAACCTGAAGGCACAAAGGTAGAAAGGTGGCTTCCAGGTCTGACACGTGCACAAAACAGCGGATCTGTCTACCCCCTCCTAAAGATTACCAAAGGGTCAAAGGAAGCTTCATTTAAATGGATCTATGGGTGTTTAAAATGACACAGCTCTGCCACACAGGAAAATGAATTGAATCCTTTGAGGGGGGGAAGCAATAAAGGTAGTCCTTTCCAGGAAGATTGAGGTTGCCCTGGGTGAGTGGGTGGGTAGTATCATGTGAGCAAACCAAAACAGCTTGTTGCAGCTGTTGCCGGTCCTGTCCACAAAGTATTATTAACCTGAAAGTAAAACAAATCAGAGAGAGAGGAGATCTGGCTAAGAGGGAAAGAATGACCAGAAAGGCGAGGAAAGGAAAGTCTAATGTGAAAAACAGATCCGAGGTGAAGAGAAGACTATAGCGAAAGAATGAGCTCCAAGTCAAAAGCCCTTAGTTCAACCTTAGTGAGGAGCTTTAGTGGTGCAGTGGACTAAAGTGCTGTTAAAAATAGCACTTAGCTGCCAGCTGCGTGCAATTACTGCGAGTTCAAATCTCACAAGGCTCAAGGTTGACTCAGCCTTCCATCCTTCCGAGGTAGGTAAAATGAGGACCCGGATTGTGGGGGCAATAAGCTGACTGTATAAAAAAGAACACCGCTTAGGAGGGTGGGGGACAAAAGCCCTACTAAGCAGGTATATACAAAAGTATGAAGGCTATTGCTTAACACATTGTAAGCTGCCCTGAGTCTACGGAGAAGGGCCGCATATAAATCGAACTAATAAATAAATAAATAAATAAACCGGGAAAAGAGCTGGCTTTTCCATCTTCCCAGGATGAGCACTGGTGAAGATTCAGGAGAGAGGTATCAGGCTTGGAAGCCATCTTTTGTATTGGGCCTTCTTCAGACCTGCCACATTTATTACTGTGGGAAATTGGGAGGCGGGATTGTGTAGAGCATGGGAGATATGTAGTCATAATAACATTCCTTTCACAGAGGTTCAAGGACATCTTGCCCTGCACCTGGGAGGTTGGAACTGGGAGGCATCTCCAGTTGGGACGGTGTTTTGATTGGACCTTGTGATGGACATGTGGGTGTTGGGCAGGGTCTTTCCTTTGGGTGGGGAACACCTGGAAGCTTTCAGAATCGGGTTTTCCCAGATGTGTCAATGTGACATCGCTAATAAAATGTAGCTTTGAGGAAATCCAAGTCTCGGAGTTTTCTTTCGTTGGGGGTGTTACTTGGAGCCCTGACAAGACGTTTTGCCCAACCTCACCTTCTACCACTTCCCACTTTTGAGCACTGAAGAGGAGTCTCTTCTTTCCCGAAAACAAATTCTTTCATGATTGCACACCGGTGATTCTTTGCCTGCTTGTCACTACTGATACAGCTTTAAATTGATTTTCAAGACACCACGCACAAAACCCCAGTTTTAAAACAAACGCCTTCCCGTTCACACAAGAACATTGCTCCTCTAAATTCACCTTTAAAGCACCAGATAGATGCATGCTCATCCATGACCTAATCGTTCTGTCCTTATTCAAAATTAAGGGATTGTATACTGGACTACATAAGTATAAAGATCATCAGGAGTCTCTCCTCACAGTCACTCATGCCCTTGTCACCACACGGTTGGACTATTGCAATGCACTCTACATGGGGCTACCCTTGAAAAGTGTTCGGAGACTACAGTTGGTCCAGAATGCAGCCGCGCGAGTTATAGTGGGTACACCTAGATACACCCACATTACACCAATTCTCTGCGAGCTGCACTGGCTCCCTATTGGTCTCCGGTCACAATTCAAGGTGTTGGTTATTACCTTTAAAGCCCTACATGGCTCAGGGCCAGGTTATCTTCGAGACCGCCTTCTACCGCATAGCTCCCAGCGACCGGTAAGATCCCACAGAGTCGGTCTCCTCCGGATCTCGTCAGCTAAACAATGTTGGCTGGTGGGCCCAGGGGGAGGGCCTTCTCTGTGGCTGCCTCAGCTCTCTGGAACCAGTTACATCCTCAGATCCGGACCATCCCCACCCTATTGGCCTTCCGGAAAACGGTGAAGACCTGGCTCTTTCGGCAGGCCTGGGGCCATTGATCTCGTTATAGTGATCTTGCAAGACTCAGCCACAAATTGGAGTGTATGTGTTTTAACGTTTTAACGTTTTAATGTCTTCTTTTAACTTTTGTATGGGGTATTGTTGCATTGTTTTATTCTCTGTTGTAAGCTGCTCAGAGTCCCTTGGAAGTAGGATGGATAAATAAATGAATGAATAAATCCCTCTCTCCCTCCCTCTCTCTCTCTCTCTCTCTCTCTCTCTCTATCTCACAGAACTGTGTGAATTGCTATCCTTTTCCCTGTTGCAAAGTTGGATTATGTACAATATGTATGTATGTAAACGTCTGTCCTCAATTTACAATCACAAGTGAGGCCAACATTTCCATTGCTAAGGAAGAGAGTTGTTTAAGTGAGTTTTGCCCTATTTTGCAACCTTTCTTGACATACTTGTTAAGCGAATCACTGTGATTGATCAGTGAGTAACATGACTGTTAAGTGAAACTGACTTCCCGTTGACTTTGCTAGTCAGAAGGTCACAAAAAGTGATCACATCACTCCGGGACACGCAATCATCACAATGGCAACATGCCAGTTGGCAAGCCTCCGAAGTGGGTCACATGACCAGAAATGCTGCAACGGTTGTGGGAAAAATGGTCATAAGTCACTTTTTTTAGTGCTGTTGTAACTTCGAGCGGAGGCTAAACAAATGGTTGTAAATTGAGGACTACCTGTAATGTATGACAGGAACTACCTGCCTAATAGCTAATGTTCAAATGGAGGTTTCCACCATTTGGAACCTTATTTTTTTTTTCATCATTTGTTGTTGTCAGTTGCAAAGTTGTGTCCAACCCATGGTCCACACTCCTCCAGGCCTTCCTGTCCTCTACCATCCTCTGGAGTCCATTTAAGCTCATGGTGACTGCTTCAGTGACTCCATCCAGCCACCTCCTTCTCTGCCGTCCCCTTCTTCTTTTGCCCTCCATCGTTCCCAGCATTAGGCTCTTCTCCAGTGAGTCCTTCCTTCTCATTAGGTGGCCAAAGTATTTGAGTTTCCTCTTCAGGATTTGGCTGCCTAAAGAGTAGTCAGGGTTGATCTCCTCTAGGACTGACCGGTTGGATCGCCTTGCAGTCCAAGGGACTCGTAGGAGTCTTTTCCAGCACCAGAGTTCAAAGGCCTCCATTCTTTGGCACTCAGCCTTCGTTATGGTCCAACTTTCACAGCCATACATTGCAACTGGGAAAACCATAACCCTGACTATACACACTTTTGTTGGCAGGATGATGTCTCTGCTTTTTAGTAAGTTATCGAGATTTGTCATAGCTTTCCTTCCCAGGAGCATCTTTTAATTTCTTGGCTGTAGTCCCCATATGCGGTGATCTTGGAGCCCAGGAAAATAAAATGTGTCACTACCTCCACTTCTTCCCCATCTATTTGCCAGGAATTGAGAGGGCTGGATGCCATGATCTTAGTTTTCTTAATGTTGAGTTTTAAGCCAACTTAGTACCTACCAGTTTTCACTGGTACCTTCTAATTTCTTGGGCTGCAATTACCAGCCATGATAGAACAAAGAGAGCAAAAATCTAAGCACCCCTTGAGTGCACATTGATGTCCAGATGTGTCAACAGAACAGATAAAACAGCAATTTGGAAATATTGTCAAATCTTTGAAAAGATTGCCTTCAGAAACTACAATTCATAAGTACTTCTTCCAAAGATTAAGTTTCTTATTCTTCTGGAATATAATGGTATATCAAGAATGAAAGGTACCCCTAATGTGACTAACTAAAAAAAACAAACCCATTAGATAATACTTATTCTTCCATTGGCTTATTGTACATATTTGCAACCAGTTGTAAGTGCTTTCTCCCTTCTTTCTTGTAAGGCCAAAGTTGAGCAAGGGGATCCCCCAAAACAACTGTTTCTCTCACCAGGACTGGAGAAGACCAGGTAAAGGTAAAGGTTCCCCTCCCACATATGTACTAGTCGTTCCCAACTCTAGGGGGTGGTGCTCATCTCCGTTTCAAGGCTGAAGAGCCAGCGCTGTCCGAAGACGTCTCCGTGGTCATGTGGCCAGCATGACTCAACACCAAAGGCGCACGGAACGCTGTTATACCTTCCCATCAAAGGTGGTCCCTATTTTTCCACTTGCATTTTTTACGTGTTTTCGAACTGCTAGGTTGGCAGAAGCTGGGACAAGTCCCGGGAGTTCATCCCGTTACGTGGCACTAGAGATTCAAACTGCTAAATTGCCGACCTTTTGATCGACAAGCTCAGTGTCTTAGCCACTGAGCCACCACGTCGGGGGGGGGGGCTTCTTGCTGCCCACTTCCTTCTCTGTAAAAACATCCCCCTGCAGATTTGATTTACACCATAATCAAGATTGAGGAAAGCAATCAGAATCTAGTCATATCAACCAGCCTTGGAGGAAGAAACGAACTGAAATGAGAGAGATTCTTTCTGTGTAGGAGTAGATGATTTGACAAGTGTTTATAATTATCAGCATAGGGATATTTTGCTATTATTGTGTTAAATTTGTGGGTGGTAAGGTCAATTGTTTATCTGGTTCTATCTTTAGTTGTGTTTGTTTAGTTGTCAGTTCTATCTGTCTATCTATCTATCTATCTATCTATCTATCTATCTATCTATCACCTAACTATCTATCATCTATCTATCTCATCTATCAATCATCTATCAATCATCTATCATCTATATCATCTATCATCTATCAATCTGTCTCTCTAATCTATACCAACCCACCCTATCTATCTATCTATCTATCTATCTATCTATCTATCTCTACATCCTCTAAATATGTCTTTATATAAGTTATACAGGCCTTCAAATATCATCTACTCCAATCTGATCTTTGTTGCATATCAAAACATTTTTAATATTTTAATGTTGTGATAAAATTAAAATCTCCCTCAACCTGTCAATCCTGTCAATTGCTTGAAGGTCACCAGGCATCTGATAAAGCACCAGTTGACCTAAAAGTAAATGGATTTTTCTCAGTTCTGTTTTCATGGCCTTCATTTTGAAAATGATCTCACCTAGTAAGATCCGTGTGGTAACTTCTTTCAGGATACTGTTTAGTGCCAGTGGGTCTATTCCCAGAAATGTGTTTCAGATTTGTTGCCTTCATGGTCATGGACCTTCATCACTTCAGCTATAAAGGTAATCTCTCAAAGCAGAGATTGTATGATATGTGGACCTCCAGCAACTTGGCCAACATGGACAATAGTAAGAGATGTTGGCTGCAGAATCTGTGAGCTGAAGTCTAACAATCTGCATTTACCAGATCAGGAAAAAGTAAAAGTCACTCTGCATTATCTCACTCCAAATCATCTAAACGATCTTCACATTGCTCTTAATGGGTTGAGGTCCTTCAACTGTTCCACACTTTTGCTAAAGGACACTTTCTGTGCTGAGCCAAGGACTACCACATGCCACTTTTTCCCAAAAGAAACCGGTGGTCTTGAATAGGGGCACTGAGAAGAATGAGATAGCAACTGGCTTCTAAATCTTTCCCAAGGATCTCACTAAGAGATAGCTATTTCTCTATTCCCATTTGTAGCATAGTATCCATCTGATTCAATGTCAGGAATGATGGGATAGATATGGAACTCACTGATTCCCGACAGAGACTTTCAAAGAAAGAGTTCTACTTCATCAGCCAAGGGCCCTTTAGAAGCTCACATCAAAATGACTTCCTTTCCTGCCTTTGGTGCTACTTTTTAAAAAAAATATAATGATCCCCTTGGAGGTGAAGTTTATCTGGAAAAGGAGCTTAGACCAGGATGCAATTTTTTCTGGTCTACAGGCTGTAGATGACATTTAAGAGGCATGCAATGACTAAATCCTAAACAGAGAAATCAGGACAAAATTATGATTGACCTCATGTCATTTATCTTCAGAGTTAGCTAAAATTAACAATAAGTAAATGTAGTCTTCTCCAGCAATGCATTTAATAATGTTTTCCTTCTTCTACAAGGCAAGCGTAAAATACCAGTAGTCTTCTGAAGACTCCGGGTTCAGCATAATTCAAGGCTCAACAACTTTGGACCTCTAGATTTTTTAAAAAAAAATATTTTAACTGTTTTATTAATGCCATAAGCAACTCTGCCTGACCAAAGGCTTAAAATAATGGCAGCTGTCAGTCAATAGTATGGTTGGGAATCACTACTCAACACTCATTTATAATGTTGTTGTTGTTCAGTCGCTAAGTTGTGTCTGACTCTTCATGACCCCAGAAGAAACATCTTCAAAGAAAAAACAAAGGAAGTCCAGTTACCTCTTGAAAAAGCACCTTTAGAAGAACCATGATCTGGATGACTGAGAACCTCCACAGACATATGGTGTTACTATGAATCCAAGTTTAAATGGAATTCATGATTTTTGTTGTTCAGTTGTTATAGTCATGTCCAATTCTTGGTGACCCCGTGGACCATAGCACACCAGGTCCTCTTGTCCTCCACTGTCTCCCTGAGTCTACTCAAATCATTACCACTGCATCAATGACACCATCTAACCATGTCCTCCTCTGCAGTCCCCTTCTCCTTTTGCCTTCCATCTTTCCCAACATCAGGGTCTTCTCCAAGGAATTCATTTGGTGGTCAAAGTATTTGGTCTTCTTGCAGTCAAACGGACTCTCAAGTGTCTTCTCCAACATTTCAAGAATGTTCTCTAACATCATTTATAATAATGATACCTAAACATTAGTTAGAAGGGCCCAAGACTGAAAGTAGTGGATTCAACAACCAGTATCTTTGTCCCTTCTGAATAGCTTTTTAGACATTTGCCTTAAATGGCACAAGGCAGACATGATCTTAACAACTACTGTGCTTGCTTTAAATCCATGTAAACAATACAGCAAACTCACCTTGTATTGCACAATTTAAATACAACAGCTTCTTTTAAAAAATACATAAAAACAAAGGTGCCATTCCATTTTTTGCCATGTGCTTTTCACCTGTCTATATAGTTATAAAAGTATTTTATATATGCACGATCAACGTATTATTGGATTATGACCTGCATTGAGGATGAGAAGACAAAGATTCCAAAAAGATGGAGCTCTAAAAGGAAATCAAACTGAGCAACAGCAGAGATATGTGGGAGATTCCAATGACACAATATAGTTAAATGATGGCTTGAAGGAAGTTATTGCCAGCAATAGTCTCCTTCTAAATACAATCACTCTGGCTGAAACTGTGGGGGATGGAGGGAGGGAAGGAAGGGAGGAAGGAGAGAAGGAAGGAAGGAGGGAGGGAGAGAGGGAAGGAAGAAAGGAGAGAATGGAGGGAGGGAGGAAAGAAGGAAGGAGGGAGGGAAGGAAGGAGAGAAGGGAGGGAGAGAGAGAAGGAAGGAGGGAGGGATGGAAGAAGAGAGGGAAGGAAGGGAGGAGAGAAGGGAGGGAGGGAGGAGAGAAGGGAGGAAGGAAGGAGGGATGGAAGAAGAGAGGGAAGGAAGGGAGGAAAGGAGGGAGAGAAGAGAGGGAGGAGAGAAGGGAGGGAGAGAAGGAAGGGAGGAAAGAAGGAGAAAAGGGAGGGACGGAGGGAGGAAGGGAGGAAGGGAGGGAGGGGAAGGGAGAGAGAGATGTTGATCATTCCCCTGCAGTTCTGAGAATTTTTAAATTGAGCAGTGCTTTAAAACAGAAAATGGGTTTCAAAGATCTATTAATCTGCAGTTCAGAATCATCTATGTACAGTCATTGTCCAAGCAATGAAACCATTTATATCTTGATGTGTTTCTCTTCGGTGGAAAAAAGCCCAGAATATATATGTATATTCATTCATCACTTCTCACCTTGAAAGCATTTCCCACTTTTTAAGAGCAAATTGGCATTGCTCTTAAGAATAGTGGAGAGAAAGAAGTCCTTCCCATGATAGAAAAAAAATAATATAAAGTCTTCCATATGATTTTTGACTCCAGGTTCCACGCTAAGAAATTCCACTCAAGCTATGAAAAGTTCGAGTTTTTCTTCTTTCAGCGTTCAACTGGTATGCAAAACAAAAACAGTTTCATTTTGTTTGTTTTTTTAAAAAAGAGGCACTTTTCTATTTTACAAAACAAGACAAAGTCAACCTGGGTTTTGATTCTGCAACCCATGGATGAGCATCAATCTGGCTTTCGTAGTTTTTTTTAGCGGTTTATGTCGGGGACAAACCAGCAGGTAAAAAAAAAGGCTTTTCCATCATACGGAATTTTAAAGAAAGAAGGAAGGAAGGAAGGAAGGAAGGAAGGAAGGAAGGAAGGAAGGAAAGACAGAAAAGAAGAAAGAAAAGAAAAGAAAAGAGAAAAGAAGAAAAGAAAGGAAAAGAAAAGAAAAGAAAAGAAAAGAAAAGAAAAGAAAAGATGTCATCTGGCTTTGGTTCTCCGATCTCCGCTCAAACGCCATGCTGGATATGAACGGTCCTTTTTTTTCCTTGGTCTTCCAGGGACAAACCAGGCAGGTCAAGCTTCCTACGAATGACTTTGATTGTTTTGTGTGTGTGTGTGTTTGAAGTCCAAATATGACTTCCAGACAAGCCTGGACGGAACGAAGGCAGCACTGATCGGATCTGCAAGGCGGAGGGGGAGAGGTGGGGGGGGCGGCGCACGGTGAGGCAGCCCATGTATGCAGCGTTCCCGGAAGGGGCACCTTGCATTCCAAGGATCGTATCCTACTAGGCGCTCCTTTTCTTCCTAATGGGACTGGAACTGCTGTATGGTTTCAATTCAGCCTGTTGCACCTGTAAAAACAAACAGACGCCACGTTGGAGAAAGGTAAGCCCAACTCGCTCCTCCGTGCATTAACGGCTCCCCAGAGAGGAATGAAAGAAAAACTAAGGAAGGTTCAATCGCTGTGAATCATTTTCTAAACACAGGAACATGGGGGATTAATTGCAGGAAGGATTGGAAGAGTCACGGATCATTTCTAGAACACCAAAATATTAAAAACAGATTTTTTCCCCTCCCCCTCTGGTCTTAATGAAATGCGCCTGAATTTGGGGTGGGGAATAAAAAAAAAAGCTTTTCACTTGATTGGGGCATTTTGCAGAAAACATCTTTTCTTTCTTCTTTTTGGAGTTCTCTTTCTGAAGGTTGGATTTAAAGGAACAAGATTTCCCTGCTAGACATCCAAAGGTTCTTTTTTCTTTAAAAGGCAACTGGACTGATTTTTCAAGAAGGAGGAGGGAGAGGGAGAGGGAGGAGGAGGAAGAAGAAAAAGAAAAAGAAAAAGAAGAGGAGGAGGAGGAGGGAGAGGAAGAGGGAGAAGAGGAGGAGGAGGAAGGAGAAGGAGAAGAGAAGGGAGGAGGAGGAGGAAGAAGAAGAAGGAGGAGGAGGAAGAGGAGGAGGAAGAGGAGGAGGAGGAAGAAGAAGAAGAGGAGGAGGAGGAGGAGGAAGAGGGAGGAGGAGGAGGAAGAGGAAGAAGAAGAGGAGGAGGAGGAGAAGGAGGAGGAGGAAGAGGAAGGAGGAGGAAGAAGAAGAAGAGGAGGAGGAGGAGGAGGAGAAGGAGAAGGAGAAGGAGAAGGAGGAAGAGAAGAAGAAGAAGAAGAAGAAGAAGAAGAAGAAGAAGAAGAAGAAGAAGAAGAAGAAGAAGAAGAAGAAGAAGAAGAAGAAGAAGAAGAAGAAGAAGAAGCAGTAGTAGTTTCACTTCTCACCCAAGAAGCTTCATCGGTTCTGGTGGTGGAGGGATGAGAAGTGAAGCTTATCAGAACTGATGAAGCTTCTTGGATGAGAAGTGAAACTTCTTCCTCCTCCTCAAGGAAAAAACAGTCCATTTGCCTTTTGAAGAATAAGGTGCCTTTGAAACAACTACGGCCTGGGTTACTCAGAATCTCCAAAGACATCTTGCTAGACACTGTTTCTTGAAGTCTGGGAAGATGTCAAGATGCCTAGGTTTGTAAACCAGGCACCAGGCATCCAAAGGAAAAAACCCTGTGATTTAAACTCTTTTTTTTCCCCCTTCAATCAACTGACTTAGAGTTGGAATCAATCATGTTCTGGTATATGTTCCATGACAGTTTAAATCTATTTGACCCAAACTAATACATCCGTCTTTACGTATCTGATGAAGTAGTTTCTTGTATATGCAGGCCACCACAAAACTTCTCACCTTTAAAGAGTCGCTAGACACTGCTTCTTCTTCGACAGACGTACTTGGACAGTTCGAATTTATTCATACTGAAAATCAATTTTGTCCTCTGTGACCCCACTGCTTTCAAAACCAACAGTGCCAAGCAAAGCTCGTCTATTTTATTTTATTCCATTTGCAATAGGATTATTAAGCATAAACAACATTCATAGAATGCAGTGTGTCTTGCTGAGTCCTTCTGTGAAACCTACTAATGACTTGAGCTGCTGGCACTCATTTTCAAATGCCTTTTCACTTCCCTGGCTATTTTTCACCCATTTCCCTTCTTCCACCTCCCTGTATTTCAGAGGAAAGGGGGCTTGTTCTAGATGCAACTCAAAATCCCAAGTCTTTATCAAACACCTTCGCTCCGATCGATCGCTCTGATCATAGCACATGATACAATAATTAAAGAGATGATCCAATGCAAGATATATTGAGAGAGAGAGAGAGGGAGGGAGGGAGGGAGGGAGGGAGGGAGAGAGAGACTGGCTCAAGACCACCCGCTTTCTAGCATGGTGCCTTAACCATTAGACCAAATTAGCTTTCTGGTTAATGGTTAATCTCTCTCTCTCTCTCTCTCCCTCTCTCTCTCTCTCTCTCTCTCTCTCTCCCTCCCTCCCTCCCTCCCTCCCTCCCTCCCTTTCTTTCTCTCTCCCTTACTCCCTTTTTCTCTGTCCTTTCTTCTCCCTCACTTTCTCTGTTTCCTTTCTTCTCCCTCCCTTTCTCTTTCTCTCGCCCTTCCTCTCCCTTTCTCTCTCTCTCTCTCTTCCCTCTCTCCATAACCCCTAATAAATGCTAACTGACTGACACAAAAGGAAACCTATTAAAATCTGAACAATCTTTGCTGGAATGTAAAATTGGGGAAATTTTCTCAAGGTTACTTTACCCACCAATTTTTTTTTAAAAAAAGGATTATTGTGCTTTGCTTATTTTTTTTTTTTTTAAGAAGTGGGGGGGCTAAATTCCTGTAAGTTCTCGTGAAAATACAAATCTGGGCCAGCCTTTTTCCATACCCCCACCCCGGGCTTTTTTAAAAAAAAAAGAGAACCCTGTTTCAAGATTCAGGTGGCCCTTTTTTTGGGGGGGGGGGTTCCTGTGCCTGCCTTCGCTCTTCTCACCCCCTCCTGGTTAATGATCCCGTCCCGATGCTTGTGCACTGCTAGCCAAAAACGGCACCCCAGCATCACACCTGCTGCTCTTTGGCCTCAGCTCCACTTCTCTCTGCTGGAGACCCCATCCCCATACTTACCCTCTGAACATCAGATGGGACCCTGGAGAGGAAATCCAGCAACTCATTATTGTCAATGGCATAAGGATTCCTTAGCTTCTTGGTAAATTTATGTATGCCTGGAAAAGACAGAAGGGAAAAGGGTTTTTTTTTAAAAAGCTGGGCAGGGAAGGGGAGCAGGAAAACACACACACACACACACACCCCACAGCATGGAGCTGCCTGACATGCTCAGACAGGAAGGTGGGCGGGTGGCTGAACGAGTTTTACAAGGGAGAAGAATGAGTGTGAAAACACAGAGAAGCCGGACACATGTCGCTCTCACGTGGAATCGTGCACAAACATTTCTTCCTTGAAGAAACCAGTGGGAGGTTTATTACAAAAGTCAGCCAGCCGTTCGCCTCAGGAATGAAAAATCCCACTGTTCGCACAAAGAAGGGGCAAGGGAAGTGAGAGCTGCCACCGCCAAGATGGCTAGCACATTTCTGACGGGCCTGAGAATCTGTCCGAACAAGATCTGGTGACTCTGAAGATGTACCTCCTATGAAAGTGTCCCTCTTAAGACTACTGTATCTATCTATCTATCTATCTATCTATCTATCTATCTATCTATCTAT
>WNWU01017188.1:0-14724 GCA_012654045.1 Ptyas mucosa | reverse complement strand
TGCAATATCCTTCCCCTGGAGTGGGGAGGGAATGGAGATTTTGCAATCTCCTTCCCCTGGAGAGGGGAGGGAATGGGGACTTTGCAATATCCTTCCCCTGGAGTGGGGAGGGAATGGGGATTTTGCAGTATCCTTCCCCTGCCATGCGCAGCAAACCACACCCACCAAGCCACACCACACCCACCAAGCCACGCCCACAGAACTGGCAGTAAAAAAATTTGGATTTCTCCACTGGAACAGAGCCCTTCGTACTGAAACGCTCCCTTTCTCTTGAACGAAATGGAAGGGGAAGCAAAAGGGGGAAACTTACAGGAGGATGTTTCTGCTTCACCCACAGATCCTATTTAGCTCCAATGGTTGATTAGAGCAAAACCCACTTGTGACCAGGATTAATACACCAGCGAACAGAGGAAATGGAATAGAAAGGGGGATGTGTGAAGATTAGCTTGGGGAACCCGAATTTCTAACGTTGTCACTTTCAAGAGACCAAAACAAGCGCTCACTATTCTCACATGTCATTTGATCCCTGTCTTTCCTCATCACCATTACGCCCTGCAAGAAAATGCCCATTATCCAGGATTTCATTGGCAAAAAAAGAAAAAGAAAATAGCCACCGACAATTAAAGAGAGGTGCTTTTTTTTCCTTTGGAAATAGATAAACAATTAAAAATGTATTGGAAATGGAACGAGGGGGAGGAGAGAGAGAGAGAGAGACAGAGACAGAGAGAGAGAGACAGAGAAATAATTCCTAATTAATTCTGGTGCCCTGCTCAACCTCAGTCTATTTGTAATCCTACAGGGAACATCTTTATTGATCTGGGGGACAGTGCTGTGGATTCTTGCTGCTTATCTCAGCATAAAAATAGGCACTCATGATGAGCAGTGATTTAATTACATGACAATCACTGTTAACAATGCATGGCGAATACCCAAACATATGCAGAGTAAGACTGGCAATGATAAATGCGAGACAGTGGTGTTGACTTTCAGTAAAGTCATCCATTGCCAGGAATGGGAGAAGGCTGAAATTCTACCTTTCTTTGGCCTTCTTTTGCTGCGTGCAGGATTTGCTTTCCTTAGGATCAGCTTTTGGCCCTCTGAGAAAAGTCATAGAACAGGAGGAATAGATGGGTTGATAGATTGTGGGTTTGGATAAGGTAAAGGTTTCCCTTGCACACACGTGCTAGTCGTTCCCGACTCTAGGGGGCGGTGCTCATCTCCGTTTCAAAGCCGAAGAACCAGCGCTCTCCGAAGACACCTCCGTGGTCATTTGGCCAGCATGACTCAACACCAAAGATGCACGGAACACTGTTACCTTCCCACCAAAGGTGGTCCCTATTTTTTTACTTGCATTTTTTACATGCCTTCGAACTGCTAGGTTGGCGGAAGCTGGAACAAGTCATGGGAGCTCATCCCGTTACGCGGCACTAGGGATTCGAACCACTGAACTGCCAACCTTTCGATCGAGAAGCTCAGCGTCTTAGCCACTGAGCCACCACATCCCGGGAGTTTGGGTAGGAAAGCAAAAAAGAGCTGCTTGTCTAGGGAGATTCTCCATCATCATCCAGGTCATGGTTGTCCCAAAGGTGCTTTTCTAAAAGGCAACTGGATTTTCTTGGTTTTTTTTTTTATTTGATTTATATGCTGCCCTTCTCCGGAGACTCAGGGTGGCTTACAATGCGTTAAGCAATAGCCTTCATACTTTTGTATATCTTTTACAAAGTCAGCTTATTGCCCCCACAATCTGGGTCCTCATTTTACCTACCTTTGAAAGGATGGAAGGCTGAGTCAACCTTGAACCTGGTGGGATTTGAACTTGCAGTAATTGCAGGCAGCTGGTGTTAATAACAGTGCTTTAGTCTGCTGCGCTACCAGGGCTCTTGTTTTTTCCTTGAAAATGTTTTGCTTCTCATCCAAGAAGCTTCTTCAATGCTTCTGAAGAACTGAAGAAGCTTCTTGGATGAGATGCAAAATATTTGCCCAAGATTTAATTTTCTCTTTACCCGTGCTCATGAATGTAAACGAGAACGCTTCAAAATTTCAAAACTCTGTGCTGTCAGGGTTCCAAGTAACATCCCCAACAAAATCAAACTCCAAGGCTGGAAGTTCCTCAAAGCTAACTTTTATTAGAGATGTCATATTGGCACATGTGGGAAAACCCGAATCTGAGATCTTCCAGGTTTTCCACATCCAAAGAAAAGTTCAAATCCCTGCCAAGCACCCACATGTCCATCACACATCCAATCAGGTATCATCCGGAACAGAAGATACCTCCTCAGAAGATACCTCTTTACAAGAGCCTTGGTGGTGCAGCGGACTAAGTGCTGTTATGTAGCACTTAGCTGCCAGCTGCCTGCAATGAGTGCGAGTTCAAATCTCACCAGGCTCAAGGTTGACTCAGCCTTTCATCCTTCCGAGGTAGATAAATTGAGGACCCAGATTGTGGGGGCAATAAACTGACTTTGTAGAAACACCGCTTATTGGGGGGGGGAGCCCTAATAAGCAGGTATATACAAAAGAATGAAGGCTATTGCTATAAGTGTATTGTAAGCCGCCCTGAGTCTTCGGAGGAGGGTGGCATATAAATAAATAAATAAATAAATAAATAAACAAACAAACAAACAAACAAACAAACAAATAAATAAAATCTTCTCAACTGCTGAAGGGCACAATGGCCTTGACTTTCTATAAAGAATTTTATTTTGACTACCTATCTTCTTCCCTCTATACAATCCCCCCTCCCAATTTCCCACAGTAGAATTTTTGGCAGGCCTGAAACCTGAAGGCACAAAGGTAGAAAGGTGGCTTCCAGGTCTGACACGTGCACAAAACAGCGGATCTGTCTACCCCCTCCTAAAGATTACCAAAGGGTCAAAGGAAGCTTCATTTAAATGGATCTATGGGTGTTTAAAATGACACAGCTCTGCCACACAGGAAAATGAATTGAATCCTTTGAGGGGGGGAAGCAATAAAGGTAGTCCTTTCCAGGAAGATTGAGGTTGCCCTGGGTGAGTGGGTGGGTAGTATCATGTGAGCAAACCAAAACAGCTTGTTGCAGCTGTTGCCGGTCCTGTCCACAAAGTATTATTAACCTGAAAGTAAAACAAATCAGAGAGAGAGGAGATCTGGCTAAGAGGGAAAGAATGACCAGAAAGGCGAGGAAAGGAAAGTCTAATGTGAAAAACAGATCCGAGGTGAAGAGAAGACTATAGCGAAAGAATGAGCTCCAAGTCAAAAGCCCTTAGTTCAACCTTAGTGAGGAGCTTTAGTGGTGCAGTGGACTAAAGTGCTGTTAAAAATAGCACTTAGCTGCCAGCTGCGTGCAATTACTGCGAGTTCAAATCTCACAAGGCTCAAGGTTGACTCAGCCTTCCATCCTTCCGAGGTAGGTAAAATGAGGACCCGGATTGTGGGGGCAATAAGCTGACTGTATAAAAAAGAACACCGCTTAGGAGGGTGGGGGACAAAAGCCCTACTAAGCAGGTATATACAAAAGTATGAAGGCTATTGCTTAACACATTGTAAGCTGCCCTGAGTCTACGGAGAAGGGCCGCATATAAATCGAACTAATAAATAAATAAATAAATAAACCGGGAAAAGAGCTGGCTTTTCCATCTTCCCAGGATGAGCACTGGTGAAGATTCAGGAGAGAGGTATCAGGCTTGGAAGCCATCTTTTGTATTGGGCCTTCTTCAGACCTGCCACATTTATTACTGTGGGAAATTGGGAGGCGGGATTGTGTAGAGCATGGGAGATATGTAGTCATAATAACATTCCTTTCACAGAGGTTCAAGGACATCTTGCCCTGCACCTGGGAGGTTGGAACTGGGAGGCATCTCCAGTTGGGACGGTGTTTTGATTGGACCTTGTGATGGACATGTGGGTGTTGGGCAGGGTCTTTCCTTTGGGTGGGGAACACCTGGAAGCTTTCAGAATCGGGTTTTCCCAGATGTGTCAATGTGACATCGCTAATAAAATGTAGCTTTGAGGAAATCCAAGTCTCGGAGTTTTCTTTCGTTGGGGGTGTTACTTGGAGCCCTGACAAGACGTTTTGCCCAACCTCACCTTCTACCACTTCCCACTTTTGAGCACTGAAGAGGAGTCTCTTCTTTCCCGAAAACAAATTCTTTCATGATTGCACACCGGTGATTCTTTGCCTGCTTGTCACTACTGATACAGCTTTAAATTGATTTTCAAGACACCACGCACAAAACCCCAGTTTTAAAACAAACGCCTTCCCGTTCACACAAGAACATTGCTCCTCTAAATTCACCTTTAAAGCACCAGATAGATGCATGCTCATCCATGACCTAATCGTTCTGTCCTTATTCAAAATTAAGGGATTGTATACTGGACTACATAAGTATAAAGATCATCAGGAGTCTCTCCTCACAGTCACTCATGCCCTTGTCACCACACGGTTGGACTATTGCAATGCACTCTACATGGGGCTACCCTTGAAAAGTGTTCGGAGACTACAGTTGGTCCAGAATGCAGCCGCGCGAGTTATAGTGGGTACACCTAGATACACCCACATTACACCAATTCTCTGCGAGCTGCACTGGCTCCCTATTGGTCTCCGGTCACAATTCAAGGTGTTGGTTATTACCTTTAAAGCCCTACATGGCTCAGGGCCAGGTTATCTTCGAGACCGCCTTCTACCGCATAGCTCCCAGCGACCGGTAAGATCCCACAGAGTCGGTCTCCTCCGGATCTCGTCAGCTAAACAATGTTGGCTGGTGGGCCCAGGGGGAGGGCCTTCTCTGTGGCTGCCTCAGCTCTCTGGAACCAGTTACATCCTCAGATCCGGACCATCCCCACCCTATTGGCCTTCCGGAAAACGGTGAAGACCTGGCTCTTTCGGCAGGCCTGGGGCCATTGATCTCGTTATAGTGATCTTGCAAGACTCAGCCACAAATTGGAGTGTATGTGTTTTAACGTTTTAACGTTTTAATGTCTTCTTTTAACTTTTGTATGGGGTATTGTTGCATTGTTTTATTCTCTGTTGTAAGCTGCTCAGAGTCCCTTGGAAGTAGGATGGATAAATAAATGAATGAATAAATCCCTCTCTCCCTCCCTCTCTCTCTCTCTCTCTCTCTCTCTCTCTATCTCACAGAACTGTGTGAATTGCTATCCTTTTCCCTGTTGCAAAGTTGGATTATGTACAATATGTATGTATGTAAACGTCTGTCCTCAATTTACAATCACAAGTGAGGCCAACATTTCCATTGCTAAGGAAGAGAGTTGTTTAAGTGAGTTTTGCCCTATTTTGCAACCTTTCTTGACATACTTGTTAAGCGAATCACTGTGATTGATCAGTGAGTAACATGACTGTTAAGTGAAACTGACTTCCCGTTGACTTTGCTAGTCAGAAGGTCACAAAAAGTGATCACATCACTCCGGGACACGCAATCATCACAATGGCAACATGCCAGTTGGCAAGCCTCCGAAGTGGGTCACATGACCAGAAATGCTGCAACGGTTGTGGGAAAAATGGTCATAAGTCACTTTTTTTAGTGCTGTTGTAACTTCGAGCGGAGGCTAAACAAATGGTTGTAAATTGAGGACTACCTGTAATGTATGACAGGAACTACCTGCCTAATAGCTAATGTTCAAATGGAGGTTTCCACCATTTGGAACCTTATTTTTTTTTTCATCATTTGTTGTTGTCAGTTGCAAAGTTGTGTCCAACCCATGGTCCACACTCCTCCAGGCCTTCCTGTCCTCTACCATCCTCTGGAGTCCATTTAAGCTCATGGTGACTGCTTCAGTGACTCCATCCAGCCACCTCCTTCTCTGCCGTCCCCTTCTTCTTTTGCCCTCCATCGTTCCCAGCATTAGGCTCTTCTCCAGTGAGTCCTTCCTTCTCATTAGGTGGCCAAAGTATTTGAGTTTCCTCTTCAGGATTTGGCTGCCTAAAGAGTAGTCAGGGTTGATCTCCTCTAGGACTGACCGGTTGGATCGCCTTGCAGTCCAAGGGACTCGTAGGAGTCTTTTCCAGCACCAGAGTTCAAAGGCCTCCATTCTTTGGCACTCAGCCTTCGTTATGGTCCAACTTTCACAGCCATACATTGCAACTGGGAAAACCATAACCCTGACTATACACACTTTTGTTGGCAGGATGATGTCTCTGCTTTTTAGTAAGTTATCGAGATTTGTCATAGCTTTCCTTCCCAGGAGCATCTTTTAATTTCTTGGCTGTAGTCCCCATATGCGGTGATCTTGGAGCCCAGGAAAATAAAATGTGTCACTACCTCCACTTCTTCCCCATCTATTTGCCAGGAATTGAGAGGGCTGGATGCCATGATCTTAGTTTTCTTAATGTTGAGTTTTAAGCCAACTTAGTACCTACCAGTTTTCACTGGTACCTTCTAATTTCTTGGGCTGCAATTACCAGCCATGATAGAACAAAGAGAGCAAAAATCTAAGCACCCCTTGAGTGCACATTGATGTCCAGATGTGTCAACAGAACAGATAAAACAGCAATTTGGAAATATTGTCAAATCTTTGAAAAGATTGCCTTCAGAAACTACAATTCATAAGTACTTCTTCCAAAGATTAAGTTTCTTATTCTTCTGGAATATAATGGTATATCAAGAATGAAAGGTACCCCTAATGTGACTAACTAAAAAAAACAAACCCATTAGATAATACTTATTCTTCCATTGGCTTATTGTACATATTTGCAACCAGTTGTAAGTGCTTTCTCCCTTCTTTCTTGTAAGGCCAAAGTTGAGCAAGGGGATCCCCCAAAACAACTGTTTCTCTCACCAGGACTGGAGAAGACCAGGTAAAGGTAAAGGTTCCCCTCCCACATATGTACTAGTCGTTCCCAACTCTAGGGGGTGGTGCTCATCTCCGTTTCAAGGCTGAAGAGCCAGCGCTGTCCGAAGACGTCTCCGTGGTCATGTGGCCAGCATGACTCAACACCAAAGGCGCACGGAACGCTGTTATACCTTCCCATCAAAGGTGGTCCCTATTTTTCCACTTGCATTTTTTACGTGTTTTCGAACTGCTAGGTTGGCAGAAGCTGGGACAAGTCCCGGGAGTTCATCCCGTTACGTGGCACTAGAGATTCAAACTGCTAAATTGCCGACCTTTTGATCGACAAGCTCAGTGTCTTAGCCACTGAGCCACCACGTCGGGGGGGGGGGGCTTCTTGCTGCCCACTTCCTTCTCTGTAAAAACATCCCCCTGCAGATTTGATTTACACCATAATCAAGATTGAGGAAAGCAATCAGAATCTAGTCATATCAACCAGCCTTGGAGGAAGAAACGAACTGAAATGAGAGAGATTCTTTCTGTGTAGGAGTAGATGATTTGACAAGTGTTTATAATTATCAGCATAGGGATATTTTGCTATTATTGTGTTAAATTTGTGGGTGGTAAGGTCAATTGTTTATCTGGTTCTATCTTTAGTTGTGTTTGTTTAGTTGTCAGTTCTATCTGTCTATCTATCTATCTATCTATCTATCTATCTATCTATCACCTAACTATCTATCATCTATCTATCTCATCTATCAATCATCTATCAATCATCTATCATCTATATCATCTATCATCTATCAATCTGTCTCTCTAATCTATACCAACCCACCCTATCTATCTATCTATCTATCTATCTATCTATCTATCTCTACATCCTCTAAATATGTCTTTATATAAGTTATACAGGCCTTCAAATATCATCTACTCCAATCTGATCTTTGTTGCATATCAAAACATTTTTAATATTTTAATGTTGTGATAAAATTAAAATCTCCCTCAACCTGTCAATCCTGTCAATTGCTTGAAGGTCACCAGGCATCTGATAAAGCACCAGTTGACCTAAAAGTAAATGGATTTTTCTCAGTTCTGTTTTCATGGCCTTCATTTTGAAAATGATCTCACCTAGTAAGATCCGTGTGGTAACTTCTTTCAGGATACTGTTTAGTGCCAGTGGGTCTATTCCCAGAAATGTGTTTCAGATTTGTTGCCTTCATGGTCATGGACCTTCATCACTTCAGCTATAAAGGTAATCTCTCAAAGCAGAGATTGTATGATATGTGGACCTCCAGCAACTTGGCCAACATGGACAATAGTAAGAGATGTTGGCTGCAGAATCTGTGAGCTGAAGTCTAACAATCTGCATTTACCAGATCAGGAAAAAGTAAAAGTCACTCTGCATTATCTCACTCCAAATCATCTAAACGATCTTCACATTGCTCTTAATGGGTTGAGGTCCTTCAACTGTTCCACACTTTTGCTAAAGGACACTTTCTGTGCTGAGCCAAGGACTACCACATGCCACTTTTTCCCAAAAGAAACCGGTGGTCTTGAATAGGGGCACTGAGAAGAATGAGATAGCAACTGGCTTCTAAATCTTTCCCAAGGATCTCACTAAGAGATAGCTATTTCTCTATTCCCATTTGTAGCATAGTATCCATCTGATTCAATGTCAGGAATGATGGGATAGATATGGAACTCACTGATTCCCGACAGAGACTTTCAAAGAAAGAGTTCTACTTCATCAGCCAAGGGCCCTTTAGAAGCTCACATCAAAATGACTTCCTTTCCTGCCTTTGGTGCTACTTTTTAAAAAAAATATAATGATCCCCTTGGAGGTGAAGTTTATCTGGAAAAGGAGCTTAGACCAGGATGCAATTTTTTCTGGTCTACAGGCTGTAGATGACATTTAAGAGGCATGCAATGACTAAATCCTAAACAGAGAAATCAGGACAAAATTATGATTGACCTCATGTCATTTATCTTCAGAGTTAGCTAAAATTAACAATAAGTAAATGTAGTCTTCTCCAGCAATGCATTTAATAATGTTTTCCTTCTTCTACAAGGCAAGCGTAAAATACCAGTAGTCTTCTGAAGACTCCGGGTTCAGCATAATTCAAGGCTCAACAACTTTGGACCTCTAGATTTTTTAAAAAAAAATATTTTAACTGTTTTATTAATGCCATAAGCAACTCTGCCTGACCAAAGGCTTAAAATAATGGCAGCTGTCAGTCAATAGTATGGTTGGGAATCACTACTCAACACTCATTTATAATGTTGTTGTTGTTCAGTCGCTAAGTTGTGTCTGACTCTTCATGACCCCAGAAGAAACATCTTCAAAGAAAAAACAAAGGAAGTCCAGTTACCTCTTGAAAAAGCACCTTTAGAAGAACCATGATCTGGATGACTGAGAACCTCCACAGACATATGGTGTTACTATGAATCCAAGTTTAAATGGAATTCATGATTTTTGTTGTTCAGTTGTTATAGTCATGTCCAATTCTTGGTGACCCCGTGGACCATAGCACACCAGGTCCTCTTGTCCTCCACTGTCTCCCTGAGTCTACTCAAATCATTACCACTGCATCAATGACACCATCTAACCATGTCCTCCTCTGCAGTCCCCTTCTCCTTTTGCCTTCCATCTTTCCCAACATCAGGGTCTTCTCCAAGGAATTCATTTGGTGGTCAAAGTATTTGGTCTTCTTGCAGTCAAACGGACTCTCAAGTGTCTTCTCCAACATTTCAAGAATGTTCTCTAACATCATTTATAATAATGATACCTAAACATTAGTTAGAAGGGCCCAAGACTGAAAGTAGTGGATTCAACAACCAGTATCTTTGTCCCTTCTGAATAGCTTTTTAGACATTTGCCTTAAATGGCACAAGGCAGACATGATCTTAACAACTACTGTGCTTGCTTTAAATCCATGTAAACAATACAGCAAACTCACCTTGTATTGCACAATTTAAATACAACAGCTTCTTTTAAAAAATACATAAAAACAAAGGTGCCATTCCATTTTTTGCCATGTGCTTTTCACCTGTCTATATAGTTATAAAAGTATTTTATATATGCACGATCAACGTATTATTGGATTATGACCTGCATTGAGGATGAGAAGACAAAGATTCCAAAAAGATGGAGCTCTAAAAGGAAATCAAACTGAGCAACAGCAGAGATATGTGGGAGATTCCAATGACACAATATAGTTAAATGATGGCTTGAAGGAAGTTATTGCCAGCAATAGTCTCCTTCTAAATACAATCACTCTGGCTGAAACTGTGGGGGATGGAGGGAGGGAAGGAAGGGAGGAAGGAGAGAAGGAAGGAAGGAGGGAGGGAAGGAAGGAGAGAAGGGAGGGAGAGAGAGAAGGAAGGAGGGAGGGATGGAAGAAGAGAGGGAAGGAAGGGAGGAGAGAAGGGAGGGAGGGAGGAGAGAAGGGAGGAAGGAAGGAGGGATGGAAGAAGAGAGGGAAGGAAGGGAGGAAAGGAGGGAGAGAAGAGAGGGAGGAGAGAAGGGAGGGAGAGAAGGAAGGGAGGAAAGAAGGAGAAAAGGGAGGGACGGAGGGAGGAAGGGAGGAAGGGAGGGAGGGGAAGGGAGAGAGAGATGTTGATCATTCCCCTGCAGTTCTGAGAATTTTTAAATTGAGCAGTGCTTTAAAACAGAAAATGGGTTTCAAAGATCTATTAATCTGCAGTTCAGAATCATCTATGTACAGTCATTGTCCAAGCAATGAAACCATTTATATCTTGATGTGTTTCTCTTCGGTGGAAAAAAGCCCAGAATATATATGTATATTCATTCATCACTTCTCACCTTGAAAGCATTTCCCACTTTTTAAGAGCAAATTGGCATTGCTCTTAAGAATAGTGGAGAGAAAGAAGTCCTTCCCATGATAGAAAAAAAATAATATAAAGTCTTCCATATGATTTTTGACTCCAGGTTCCACGCTAAGAAATTCCACTCAAGCTATGAAAAGTTCGAGTTTTTCTTCTTTCAGCGTTCAACTGGTATGCAAAACAAAAACAGTTTCATTTTGTTTGTTTTTTTAAAAAAGAGGCACTTTTCTATTTTACAAAACAAGACAAAGTCAACCTGGGTTTTGATTCTGCAACCCATGGATGAGCATCAATCTGGCTTTCGTAGTTTTTTTTAGCGGTTTATGTCGGGGACAAACCAGCAGGTAAAAAAAAAGGCTTTTCCATCATACGGAATTTTAAAGAAAGAAGGAAGGAAGGAAGGAAGGAAGGAAGGAAGGAAGGAAGGAAGGAAAGACAGAAAAGAAGAAAGAAAAGAAAAGAAAAGAGAAAAGAAGAAAAGAAAGGAAAAGAAAAGAAAAGAAAAGAAAAGAAAAGAAAAGAAAAGATGTCATCTGGCTTTGGTTCTCCGATCTCCGCTCAAACGCCATGCTGGATATGAACGGTCCTTTTTTTTCCTTGGTCTTCCAGGGACAAACCAGGCAGGTCAAGCTTCCTACGAATGACTTTGATTGTTTTGTGTGTGTGTGTGTTTGAAGTCCAAATATGACTTCCAGACAAGCCTGGACGGAACGAAGGCAGCACTGATCGGATCTGCAAGGCGGAGGGGGAGAGGTGGGGGGGGGCGGCGCACGGTGAGGCAGCCCATGTATGCAGCGTTCCCGGAAGGGGCACCTTGCATTCCAAGGATCGTATCCTACTAGGCGCTCCTTTTCTTCCTAATGGGACTGGAACTGCTGTATGGTTTCAATTCAGCCTGTTGCACCTGTAAAAACAAACAGACGCCACGTTGGAGAAAGGTAAGCCCAACTCGCTCCTCCGTGCATTAACGGCTCCCCAGAGAGGAATGAAAGAAAAACTAAGGAAGGTTCAATCGCTGTGAATCATTTTCTAAACACAGGAACATGGGGGATTAATTGCAGGAAGGATTGGAAGAGTCACGGATCATTTCTAGAACACCAAAATATTAAAAACAGATTTTTTCCCCTCCCCCTCTGGTCTTAATGAAATGCGCCTGAATTTGGGGTGGGGAATAAAAAAAAAAGCTTTTCACTTGATTGGGGCATTTTGCAGAAAACATCTTTTCTTTCTTCTTTTTGGAGTTCTCTTTCTGAAGGTTGGATTTAAAGGAACAAGATTTCCCTGCTAGACATCCAAAGGTTCTTTTTTCTTTAAAAGGCAACTGGACTGATTTTTCAAGAAGGAGGAGGGAGAGGGAGAGGGAGGAGGAGGAAGAAGAAAAAGAAAAAGAAAAAGAAGAGGAGGAGGAGGAGGGAGAGGAAGAGGAAGAGGGAGAAGAGGAGGAGGAGGAAGGAGAAGGAGAAGAGAAGGGAGGAGGAGGAGGAAGAAGAAGAAGGAGGAGGAGGAAGAGGAGGAGGAAGAGGAGGAGGAGGAAGAAGAAGAAGAGGAGGAGGAGGAGGAGGAAGAGGGAGGAGGAGGAGGAAGAGGAAGAAGAAGAGGAGGAGGAGGAGAAGGAGGAGGAGGAAGAGGAAGGAGGAGGAAGAAGAAGAAGAGGAGGAGGAGGAGGAGGAGAAGGAGAAGGAGAAGGAGAAGGAGGAAGAGAAGAAGAAGAAGAAGAAGAAGAAGAAGAAGAAGAAGAAGAAGAAGAAGAAGAAGAAGAAGAAGAAGAAGAAGAAGAAGAAGAAGAAGAAGAAGAAGAAGCAGTAGTAGTTTCACTTCTCACCCAAGAAGCTTCATCGGTTCTGGTGGTGGAGGGATGAGAAGTGAAGCTTATCAGAACTGATGAAGCTTCTTGGATGAGAAGTGAAACTTCTTCCTCCTCCTCAAGGAAAAAACAGTCCATTTGCCTTTTGAAGAATAAGGTGCCTTTGAAACAACTACGGCCTGGGTTACTCAGAATCTCCAAAGACATCTTGCTAGACACTGTTTCTTGAAGTCTGGGAAGATGTCAAGATGCCTAGGTTTGTAAACCAGGCACCAGGCATCCAAAGGAAAAAACCCTGTGATTTAAACTCTTTTTTTTCCCCCTTCAATCAACTGACTTAGAGTTGGAATCAATCATGTTCTGGTATATGTTCCATGACAGTTTAAATCTATTTGACCCAAACTAATACATCCGTCTTTACGTATCTGATGAAGTAGTTTCTTGTATATGCAGGCCACCACAAAACTTCTCACCTTTAAAGAGTCGCTAGACACTGCTTCTTCTTCGACAGACGTACTTGGACAGTTCGAATTTATTCATACTGAAAATCAATTTTGTCCTCTGTGACCCCACTGCTTTCAAAACCAACAGTGCCAAGCAAAGCTCGTCTATTTTATTTTATTCCATTTGCAATAGGATTATTAAGCATAAACAACATTCATAGAATGCAGTGTGTCTTGCTGAGTCCTTCTGTGAAACCTACTAATGACTTGAGCTGCTGGCACTCATTTTCAAATGCCTTTTCACTTCCCTGGCTATTTTTCACCCATTTCCCTTCTTCCACCTCCCTGTATTTCAGAGGAAAGGGGGCTTGTTCTAGATGCAACTCAAAATCCCAAGTCTTTATCAAACACCTTCGCTCCGATCGATCGCTCTGATCATAGCACATGATACAATAATTAAAGAGATGATCCAATGCAAGATATATTGAGAGAGAGAGAGAGGGAGGGAGGGAGGGAGGGAGGGAGGGAGAGAGAGACTGGCTCAAGACCACCCGCTTTCTAGCATGGTGCCTTAACCATTAGACCAAATTAGCTTTCTGGTTAATGGTTAATCTCTCTCTCTCTCTCTCTCCCTCTCTCTCTCTCTCTCTCTCTCTCTCTCCCTCCCTCCCTCCCTCCCTCCCTCCCTCCCTTTCTTTCTCTCTCCCTTACTCCCTTTTTCTCTGTCCTTTCTTCTCCCTCCCTTTCTCTTTCTCTCGCCCTTCCTCTCCCTTTCTCTCTCTCTCTCTCTTCCCTCTCTCCATAACCCCTAATAAATGCTAACTGACTGACACAAAAGGAAACCTATTAAAATCTGAACAATCTTTGCTGGAATGTAAAATTGGGGAAATTTTCTCAAGGTTACTTTACCCACCAATTTTTTTTTAAAAAAAGGATTATTGTGCTTTGCTTATTTTTTTTTTTTTTAAGAAGTGGGGGGGCTAAATTCCTGTAAGTTCTCGTGAAAATACAAATCTGGGCCAGCCTTTTTCCATACCCCCACCCCGGGCTTTTTTAAAAAAAAAAGAGAACCCTGTTTCAAGATTCAGGTGGCCCTTTTTTTGGGGGGGGGGGGTTCCTGTGCCTGCCTTCGCTCTTCTCACCCCCTCCTGGTTAATGATCCCGTCCCGATGCTTGTGCACTGCTAGCCAAAAACGGCACCCCAGCATCACACCTGCTGCTCTTTGGCCTCAGCTCCACTTCTCTCTGCTGGAGACCCCATCCCCATACTTACCCTCTGAACATCAGATGGGACCCTGGAGAGGAAATCCAGCAACTCATTATTGTCAATGGCATAAGGATTCCTTAGCTTCTTGGTAAATTTATGTATGCCTGGAAAAGACAGAAGGGAAAAGGGTTTTTTTTTAAAAAGCTGGGCAGGGAAGGGGAGCAGGAAAACACACACACACACACACACCCCACAGCATGGAGCTGCCTGACATGCTCAGACAGGAAGGTGGGCGGGTGGCTGAACGAGTTTTACAAGGGAGAAGAATGAGTGTGAAAACACAGAGAAGCCGGACACATGTCGCTCTCACGTGGAATCGTGCACAAACATTTCTTCCTTGAAGAAACCAGTGGGAGGTTTATTACAAAAGTCAGCCAGCCGTTCGCCTCAGGAATGAAAAATCCCACTGTTCGCACAAAGAAGGGGCAAGGGAAGTGAGAGCTGCCACCGCCAAGATGGCTAGCACATTTCTGACGGGCCTGAGAATCTGTCCGAACAAGATCTGGTGACTCTGAAGATGTACCTCCTATGAAAGTGTCCCTCTTAAGACTACTGTATCTATCTATCTATCTATCTATCTATCTATCTATCTATCTATCTAT